>VZQC01001778.1:0-39806 GCA_009823505.1 Rhizomys pruinosus | reverse complement strand
CTAATGAAGCACAAGCAATTAGATATATAGGTATTTAAACAGTACTAATAGTTATGGTAGGTTACTTTGGTATAGACACAGATGTTTGGATGGTATGTTAATCCATGAATTACATTTTTTCTGTTAAATATGACAGGGTCTTACTGTGGCTTATAACATCTCCTAACCATTAGAGGATGTAAGCTTGTGGCATCAGCCGTGGGTTATTCCTCCAAGGAGAGAACCAAAAGCCAATTAGATTTGGGATACACAGGCATATGGCTGCCTCTGTTGCACAGTATTTCCAGGAAGGTGAGGTGTAGCTGGTGCTGAGGAAGGAGTCTTGCTTGACTCAAGGAGACTTCCTCTTTTCCAATTAGTACTCCTTTAATTTCTTTCTTTTTCTTGCCTTATTGCTCTAGCAAGTGTTTCAAGCACTATATTGAAGAGGAGTCCTAACATGGGCAGGCTTGTGGAGTGTCTACCTTTAAAGGGAATGTTTCTATCATTTCCCCATTTAGGATGATATTGGCTGTGGGTTTCCTGTATATGGCTTTGATTACATTGAGGAATGATCCCTCCAATCCAATTCCTTCTAGGACTTTAAGCATGAAGGGCTTCTGGATTTTGACAAAGGCTTTTTCAGCATCAATTGAAATGATGGTGTGGTTTTTGTCTTTCTTTCCATTCATGTGTTTCATGATGTTTATTGATTTTTGTATGTTGAACTATTCCTACATCTCTTCTATGAATCCAACTTGGTCATGATGGATGATCTACTTGATGTGGGTCTGTATGAAATTTGCCAGTATCCTGTTTAGAATTTCGGCATATGTGTTCATTAGGGAGATGGGTCAATAATTCTCCTTTTTAGTTGTGTCTTTGGCTTGTTTTGGTAATAGAGTGATGCTCGCTTCATAGAAGGAATTTGGGAGAATTCCCTCTGATTGTATCCTTCTAAACAGTTTCAGTAATAATGGTTGTAGGTCTTTTTGAAATGTTTTATAGAATTCTGCCATGAAACCATCTGGGCCTGGGCTTTTTTTATTTGGGAGGTTTCCTATTACAACTTCAATTCTTCATGTACTATGGGTCTGTTTAAGATGTGGACCTCTTCTTGGTTGAGCTTTGGTCATTCCCAGGATTTCAGATATTCATCCATTTCTTCTAGGTTTTCAAACTTGGTAGAGTATAGGTTTTTGAAGAATTCCCATATGATTTTTCTGGATCTTTTCCTTGTCTGTTGTGATGTTTCCCTTTTCATCATGGATTGTATTGATTTGGAGTTGTTCCTTCTTTCTTTTGGTTAACTGGGCTAGAGTTCTGTCTACCTTGTTTATTCTTTCCAACAAACAACTTTTAGGTTCATTGATTTTTTTGTATTGTTTTCTTTGTTTCTATTTCATTAAATTCTGCTCTGATATTTGTTATTTCTTCCTGTCTTTTGCTTTTATGGTTCATCTGTTGTTGTCTCTCAAGTGCTTTTAGCTGTAGTGTTAGATCATTCACTTGTTTTCTTTCTCTTTTTCTAATGTAGACTCCCAGGGCTATAAACTTCCCTCTTAGGACTGCTTTTAAGGTATCCCATAGGATTTTTGTGTTGTATTGTCATCGTCATTCAGTTCCAGAAATGCTTTTATTTCTTTCTTTATCTCTTCCTTGACCCATTCATTATTCAAGAGTGTGTAGTTTTGTCTCCATGTGTTCTTGTAGGCAGTAGGGATTATCCTGGTGTTGATGTTGAGCTTTATTGCACTGTGGGCTGATAGAATGCATGAAATTATTTCAACATTTTTGTATTTGTGGAAGTTTCTTCTGTGTCCCAGTATGTGGTCAATTTTGGAGAATGTTTTGTCGGGTGCTGAGTAGAAAGTGTATTCTCTGGTATTAGGGTGGAATATTCGGTAGAGGTCTATGAGGTCCATGTTGTGTATCATATAGTTCAGTTCAGATGTCTCTCTGTTTATTCCTTGTCCAGTTGATCTATCCAGTAGGGTATTGACGTCTCCTACTATGAGTGTACTTGGGGTTAGTGTTTGACTTGTGGTCCTGGAGAATTGTCTTTATAAAGTTTGGTGCACCAGAGTTTGGGGCATATATATTAATAATTGTGAAATGTTCTTGGTGAATTGTTCCTTTGATAAAAATGTAATGGCCGCACGACAGGGGTGTGCAGACTTGTGTGCAGACAGTACGTTCATGCACGTATGGAAATAAATAAAATTTAAAAAACATGTAATGGCCTTCTTTGTCTCTTCTGATTTATTTACTTTCAAATCTATTTTTTTTCTGATATTAAAATAGCAATACCTGCTTTCTTTTTGGTACCATTTGCTTGGAATAATTTTTCCCATCTTTTCACTTTAAGGTGGTGTCTGTCCTTGAATTTATGTGTCTCTTGTAGACAGCATATCGATGGATTCTGTTTCCTAATCCAATCTCCCAATCTATGTCTTTTGATTGGGGAATTTAATCCATTAATATTTAAGGTTATGACTGATAGGTTTGTGTTGCTTCCTTTTGCCTTATTATCCATTTGAGGTTTGGTTTTAGCTTTCTACTTCTGCAGTTATGCTTTTATTGATTTCTGTTTCTAGGTGTCTGGGGATGGTTGCTCTTTTCTTTTGTCCTTTGAATTGCTTCAAGTATTCTGTGAAGGTTTGGTTTTCCGGACATGTATTCTCTCAAGTTGTTTATGTCATGGAAGGTTTTTCTCTCTCCTTCAACTATAATCGACATTTTTGCTGGGTATAGTAACCTGGGTTGGCATCTATTGTCCTTTAACACTGGGAATGCTTTGCTCCACGTTCTTCTTGCTTTCATAGTTTGCACTGAGAAGTCAGTTGTAATTCTGATAGGTTTCCCCTTATAGGTCACTTGTTGTTTTTCTCTTGTGGCTTTAAGGATTTTGTCTTTGTTTTGGGTGTCTAGCATTTTAACTATGATGTGGCGTGGAGAATTTCTTTTCTGATCTTGTCTGTTTGGAGTTCTATGTGCTTCTTGTATTGGTATTGGTTTGTCCTTTTTTAGTTTGGGGAAGTTTTCATCTATTATTCTGTTGAAGATCTGATCAATACCATTCTCTTGGGATTCTTCTCCTTCCTCTATTCCTATGATGCAGAGGTTTGATCTTTTCATAGTGTCCCACAGTTCCTGGTTGTTCCACTTTTGTGTATTTTTAAATTTTTCATAATCTTTACTTGAGGTTTTTAGTTGTTCTGTGTTATCTTCCAGGTCTGATATTCTTTGTTCTGCTTCCTCCATTCTGCTTCTGAGGCTTTTTCCATTCCTTTCCTGTTGATTGAATGAGTGTTTGATTTCCTTTTTCATTTCCTCTTCTGATTTCTTTAGTATTTCTACTTCTTTTTGGAGCTTCTCAATCTCTTCCTGTAGTACTTTGCTTCGCTGGTTGGTTTCCTTATCTTTTTCAGCATGGGATCTTTTTAGTGTTTCTACTTCCTTCCAGAGTTTGTCATTCTCTCTGTCTAGGTGCTTCTTGATTTCTTCATTCTCTTTTCTTAGTTCTTTGATTTGCTCTTTATAATCTTGTAGTTCTTTAAAAATGTTCCCAATTGTGTTTCTGATATCTGTGTCCTGGGCCATCCCCAGGCAGATCCCACTGTAGGAATCTTCCATAGGGTTGGTAGAGCTCGGTGCGGAATTATCCTGCCCCTTTCCCGTGTTGTCTCTTCTTCATGTTCCTGACATATGGGCTTCTCCTTGCCTGTATTCCAATGTGAGTCCTAAATGTCTCTTCACTGTGTTGAAGGTTTGCTTTGCTTGCCTCCTTCAGATGCCTTCATAATCCCGTTGGCAGGGGGGGTGGGTGTGCTCTTTAGCCTGCACCCCAGTACCTGCACTTCAGCTCGTCTCAGGAGATCTCAGATCTCAAGACTAACACAACCTTACCTTTCATACCAGCTCGGAAGATAACTCTGCCCCCACAGCCCCAAAAGCCACTTAAGCCAAAGACAACTGAATTGACTATATTAAGTCAATCAACAATCAGCCTTGCTGAAGCACCCAGCTCCTACCTACCTTCCTGCACTTCAGCTGGTCTCAGGAGATCTCAGATCTCAAGAGTCACACAACCCTACCTTTTATACCAGCTGGGAAGATAACTCCGCCCCCACAGCCACAAAAGACAATTAAATCAAAGACGACTGGATTATTGGATTAACTAGATTAAGTCAATCAACAATCAGCCTTGCTGAAGCACCCAGCTCCTACCTACCTTCCTGCTCTTCAGCTGGTCTCAGGAGATCACAGATCAGGAATCAAAATCTTTTCTTGCTGAATAATAGAGATAATTGCTTGCTAAATAATCTACATAAATAAGTTGTCATAGTATTATAGTACAGCATCAACTTTTGAATTGAAATAGGCATGTGTTATTCACTCAAAACACTTGACACGATATAAAAAGGGTGCCCTAATAGCATATTTATATTAGATGATCCAATGACCATCCCTTGAGTTTACAACTCTTATTCATTGAGTATCAGGTACATTTCATTGAATGATCACAGGCTTTTAGTAGCCAGGCACACCTTTAACATTTAATACAGCATTCTGGAAGCAAAAGCATGCAGATCTTTTTGATATCAAGGCCAGCTTCGTCTTTATAGCGAGTTCCATGCCAGCTGGGCCTGAATGTAGTCATTGTCTCAAAAATTAAAATAATTAATAATCCAAACAAACAAAAAACTAAAAACCCCTCCCCCCCAAAAAACAAAACAAAACCAAAAAATCCTAGTCTTTTTTTTAACATTTTTTTATTGATGCTTTGTGCATTTCATACATCATTTTCCAATTCAGTTCAGGCATATTTCCCTTTCCTTTCTCCCCCACCCACACCCCATCCTAGATCATGCATTTTGCCATAACTGTCCTGCATCTTTCTCTCAGTTTTTTTTTTTTTCATTTTTTGGCTATAAGTGATAATCCATGAGTACAAGCATCCTTCATGTAAAACATTTGTAGGCTGTTGGTGCCCAACGCCCCACAAAAAACCCGCCTTCCAGCGGGGGGGTGAGTGGTTGTATGTTTAATCAAGTAGATCAAATGAGTACTATCATGCGACTAGTAACTGACCAGATAATGGCTGTAGTTTCACCATTCACGCCCAATCGCAGCCCTTACATTCTACACAAACCGCCCTCTTCCACAGATTGTTCCTAGGCTTAGAAAAAAGGGGCACAGGTGGATGAGAACGCAAAACATCCACTCTCTCTGAGCTGTTGTGCTTGGGCCTCTGGTCCGTTTCTGCTCGTTTTCCTTTCATGGGGCTGACAGTTTTTCCAGGAAGATATAACCGTTCGATCCTACTAATGAACACAACAATTAGATGTCATAGGGATTTAAACACACTAATAGTTATGGTAGGTTTACTTTGGTATAGACCAGATGTTTGGAGTATGTTGATCCATGAATGGCATTTTTCTCCTGTTAGATATGGCATGGTCTTACTGGTGGCTTATAAATCTCCTAACCTGTAGAGGATGTAAGCTTTGTGGCGATTCAGCCCTGGGTATTCCCCAAGCGATGCCTAGTCTTTCAAGGCTACCCTGCTTCCCTCCAGTCTCCAACTTATCTTCTATATCCACTGTAAATAATTATTTAGTGTATTCGTTAGTAACTGGCCAGAAAAAAGACCCAGGTCAAAGAAACTGAAAGCTAGGTGGAATGCAAGGGCCAAGAAGACCACTTACAGATAAGCCTGGAACACTCAGTCTATTGAGCACTGTACCTTGGCCAATTAATTAGTTTAGTCACCACAAAGTTACCTTATACTAATTTCTCTTTTGGATCAAATAAGGATTTTTAAATATTTGTTCTTCTTAATTTTTATGACCTGTTCATGTGCATTTCATAATTTTTTTTAGTTTTAGATTTTATTATGATGGTGTATTCATACATCCCCTTCCATGTTTAGATTTAGACACATTCCCCTTCCATGGTCCCCCACTCCAACCCTGTTCCTGCATTCTGTCATGCATTGCTTTTCATCTTCGCTCTCAGTCTTTTGTTTTTTTTTTTTTTTTTTTAACATTTTCCTCTTTATATTTTATATATACTTCAAGTAATGCCTAACATATCCTCCACCCATATACCAATATTACAAAATCTGAACATATGTGGTAGGTTAATTCTCAAACCCATTAAGGGATTCACCTTTTAGTTTGTTTTTTTTTTTTTCTTTTTATTGGTATTTTTGAGGCAGGATCTCCCTTTTTAGTACCAGCTGTCCTGGAGCTTGCTCTATAGACCAGGCTGGCCTTCAACACACAGAGATCTGCCTACTTTTACCTCATGAGTGCTGGGATTAAAGGCATGCACCAACACGCTTGGCTAGGATTCACCTTTTAACCATACTGCTGTTTTCATATAAGAAAGAAATATAACATAGAAAATGCTCAGTTTGGGGCTGGAGAGATGGCCTAGTGGTTAAGAGCACCGAATGCTCTTGCAGAGGACCCGGGTTCTATCCCCAGCACCCACATGGCAGCTGAGAACCGTCTGTAACTCCAATTCCAGGAGAACTCCAGTTCCAGGGGAATCTGACGCCCTCTTCTGACCTCCGTGGCATTGCACGACACGGGTGCACAGACCTACATGCAGACAATACATTCATACACACATAAATAAAGAAATTTTAAAAAAATTAAAAAAAAAGAAAATGCTCAGTTTGCCTTGCAACTAGGAATTTTGTGCTAGCATCCACAAATGTGGGAAACCATGTATCGTTTGTTTTTCTGGGACTGCGTCACTTCACTTAGCATAATATCTTCTAGTTCAGTCCACTTACCTGAAAAATTAATGATGTCATCTTTCTTTACTGCTGCATAGAATTCCATTGTGTTGATGTACCACATTTTCTGTATCCACTCATTGGTTGAGGGACATTTGGGTTGTTTCCAGCTCTTGGCTATTGTGAAGAGAGCTGCAAGATACATAGATGTGCATATGTCTTTTTGATAGGATGAGTCTGTGGGTATATACCCGAGTGGTATGACTGGGTCAGGTGGTAGGCTCATTTTCAGTCTTTTAAGAGTTCTCCACACTGCTTTCCATAGTGGTTGCATGAGTTTGCATTCCTACCAGCAGTGAATGAGTGTTCCCCTTTCCCCACAACTTCTCCAGCATTTGGTGTCATTTGTTTCCTAATCGTGGCTATTCTTACTTGGGTAAGGTGAAATCTTAAGCTGGTTTTAATTTGCATCTCCTTAATTATTATGACATTGAACACTTTCTGAGATGTTTCTCAGCTATCGTCACTTCTTCATTTGTGAATTCTCTATTCAGCTCTTTACTCCATCTTTTGATAGTGTCTTTTCTTTTTCTTGATCCTTTGATTTTTGAATAATTTATGTATTCTGGATGTTAATACTCTTTCTGATGTATCGCTGGTGAAGATTCCCTCCTACTCTGTGGGTTTTCTCTTCACTTCATTGATTGTTTCTTTTGCTATACAGAAGCTTTTGGGATTAATGAGATCTCATTTGTCTATTGTTTTCAATGTAGTGGCTGTCTAATTTAGAAAGTCTTTTCCTACACCTATGTCTTGTAGTTTACTGCCAACATTTTCTTCTATCATTTTCAGAGTTTCTGGTTTCGCATTGAACTCTTTGATCCATTTGGAGTTGATTTTTATGCATGGTGAAAGGCAGGGGTTCAGCTTCATCTTTCTACAAGTGGAAATCCTGTTTGGGCAGCACCATTTGCTGAAGATGCTGTGTTTCCTCCACTGGGTCTTCTTGGCCCCCTTATCAAATACGAGTTGGCTGAAATTGCCTGTGATTAGGTTTGGAACTTCAGTTTTGTTCCATTGATCTACTTGTCTGTTTTTGTGCCAGTACCAGGCTGTTTTTTTTTTTTTTATTACAATAGCCCTGTAATATATTTTGAAGTCAGGTATGGTTATCCCCCCACCCTGTGTTGCTCTTTTTGCCCAGGGCTGCTTTGGCTATCTGGGCTCCTTTGTTTTTTCATATGAATTTAAGGATATTTTTTTAAGTCTGAGAAGAAACTCATGGGGAGTTTGATTGGGATTGCAATGAATCTTTATATTATTTCGGGTAGGATGGACATTTTTACTATATTAATTTTTCCAATCCATGAGCATGGGAGGTCTTTCCATCTTCTGGTATCTTCTTCAATCTCCCTTTTCAGGGATTTAAAATTTTCATTGTAAAGATCTTTGGTGTCTTTGGCTAGGTTTGTTCCAAGGTATCTTAATTTTTAGAGGCTATTGTGAATGGGATGGTCTCCTTGTATTCCTTCTCTGTTTGTTTGTTGCTGGTGTAAAGAAATGCTTCTGGGGGCTGGAGAGATGGCCTAGCGGTTAAGAGTGCCGACTGCTCTTGCAGAGGACCCAGGTTTGATCCCCAGCACCCACATGGAGGCTGAGAACCGTCTCTAACTCCAGTTCCAGGAGAATCCGACGCCCTCTTCTGACCTCCGAAGCATTGCACGACACGACTGCACAATCCTACATGCAGACAGTACACTCATACACATACAAAAATAAATAAAATTTTTAAAAAGTTAAAGGAAAAGAAATCCATCTGATTTTTCAAGGTTAATTTTGTATCCAACTACTTTACTCAAACTCTTGATCATTTCTAGGAGTTTCTTGGAGTTTTTTGCATCCCTTAGGTACACTATCCTATTGTCTGCAGAAAGGGATAATTTGACTTCCTCTTTTCCAATTAGTACTCCTTTAATTTCTTTTTGTTGTCTTATTCCTGTAGCAAAGTGATTCAAGCAATGTACTGAAGAGGGGTGGAGATAGGGGGCAGCCTTGCTGGGTTCCTGATTTTAAGAGGAATGCTTTTAATTTTTCCCCATTTAGTATGATGTTGGCTGTGGGTTTCTTGTATATGGCTTTGATTGTGTTGAGGAATGTTCCCTCCAGTCAAATTCCCTCTAGGATTTAAGAGAGCTTGTTTGAAGGGTCTAGCAGGGGAACAGAGTTACTCGTATAACCTTCACTGAGGACTGGTCCTCCTCTATTGGGGAAGGTCTTCCTCTTCAGCCGAGCGTGCAGCTTCGGGAGCATTGAGGGAGGAAGGGGACACCTGCCTAGGCAGCCAGATGAGATGTCGCAGCCAGATCCCCCTAACATCCTCCCTCTAAGACTTTAAACATGAAGTCATGCTGGATTGTGTCCATGGCTTTTTCTGTGTTGATTTCTGTGTTGACCTTTTGTGTGTTTTATGATATTTATTGTTTTGTGTATGTTGAACCATCCCTGTATCTCTTGTATACATCCAACTTGATCATGATGGATGATCTTTTCTTATGTGGGTCTGTATGTGATTTGCAAGTATTTTCTTGAGAATTTTTGCATCTATATTCATTAATGAGATGGGCCTATAATTTTCTTTTTTGGTGTATCATTGCCTGATTTTGGTATTACAGTGAAACTGGCTTCGTAGAAAGAATTTGGGAGATTTCCTTGTTTCTATTCTTTTGAACAATTTGAGCAACAGTGGTCGTATGTCCTCTTTAAAGGTTTTATAGAACTCTGCTCTAAATCCACCTGGGCCTGGGCTACTTTTAGTCGGGAGGTTTTGAATTACTATTTCAACTTCCTCATATGTTATGGGTCTGTTTAAGCTGTCAACATCTTCTTGAGTAAGCTTTGGTAAATTCCGGGATTTCAGATATTCATCCATTTCTCTGCGGTTTTCAAATTTAGTTGAATATAGGTTTTTAAAATATTCTCATATTGTTGACTGAATCTCTTCAATGTCTGTTGTGATGTTTCCCTTTTCATCTTGAATTCTATCAATTTTGGAGCAGCTCTTTCTTTCTTTTGTTTAACTGCACTAGAGGTCTATGTATCTTGTTTATCCTTTCCAAGAACCAGCCTTTGGATTCATTGATTCATTTTATCATTTTCTTTGTTTTTATTTCATTGATCTTTGTTCTAATTTTTGTTGCTTCCTCTTGTGTTTTGGGTTTAGGATTCAGGTGTTGTTGCCTCTCAAGTGCTTTCAGGTGCAGTGTTAGATAATTTATTTGCCCTCTTTCTGTTTTTTCTTTTTAACTTAGGCACTTAGTGCTACAAATTTCCCTCTTAGGACTGCTTTTAAAGTATCCCACAGGTTTTGTTGTATGTTGTATTGTGTTTTTTATTTAGTTCCAGGAATGCTTTTTATTTCTTTCCTTATTTCTTCCTTTACCCATTCATTGTTTAAAAGCGTGCTGTTTAGTCTCCATGTGTTCCCGTAGATAGTAGGACTTATTCCAGTGTTGATATTGAGTTTTATTCCACTGTGGTCTAATAGAATGCATGGGGTTATTTTGATCCTTTTATATTTGTTGAGGTTTTTTTTTTTTCTGTGTCCCAGTATGTGCTCAATTTTGGAGAAGGTTCCATGGGGTGATGAGTAAAAATTATATTCTCTGGTGTTTGGGTGGAATATTCGGTAGATATCTGTGAGGTCCTTTTGGTGTATTGTATTGTTCAGTTCAGATGTCTCTCTGTTTATTCTTTGTCCAGTTGACCTGTCCAAAGGACTCAGAGGAGTATTAAAGTCCCCTACTATTAGTGTGCTGGGATTAATCTATCTGTGTCTTGAGGTCCTGCAGAATTGTGTTTATAAAGTTTGCTGCACCAGAATTTGACGCATCTATATTCAAGATTGTGAAATGTTCAAGGTTATTTGTTCCTTTGACAGGGATATAATGGCCCTCTTTGTCTCTTCTGGTTAGATTTACTTTGAAGTACATTTTATCTGATATTAGAATAGTAACTCATGCTTTCTTTTCGGTAACATTTGCTTGGAATAATTTTTCCATCCTTTTGACTTAAGTTGATGCCTATCCTTGAGGGTGAGATGGGTTTCTTGCAGACAACATTTAGGTGGATTCTGTTTCCTAACCCATTCTCCGAATCTATGTCATTTGATTGGGGGTTTAGACTATTAATATTTAAGGTTATTATTGAGAGATGTGTGTTGCTGCCTTTCACCTTATTTTCTGTATCCATTCTTGGTTTAAGTTAGCATTTTTGCATTATACTGTTATTAATTATTCTCTCTAGCTGGTTGGGGATAGTTGTTCCTTTCCTCTGACCTTTAAATTGCTTCCAGTATTTTCTGAAAGTTTGGTTTTCTGGACATGAATTCTTTCATCTCATTTATGTTATGAAAGATTTTTCTTTCTCCTTCAACTATAATCAACATTTTTGCTGGGTATAGTAATCTGGGTTAGCATCTATAGTCTTTTAGCATGGGGACTACTTCGGTTTATGTTCTTTCTTCCATGGTTTGCATTGAAAAGTCAGTTGTAATTCTGATGGGATTCCCCTTATATGTAACTTGTTGTATTCCTCTTGTGGCCTTCAATATTTTGTCATTATTTTTGGTATCTAATGATTTAACTATGATGTGGCATGGGAATTTCTTTTCTGATCTTGTCTATTTGGTGTTCTACGTGCTTCTTGTATTTGTATGTGTTTGTCATTTATCAGTTTGGGGAAATTTTCTTCTATTATTCTGTTGAAGATCTGATCAATACCGTTTTTCTGGGATTCTTTTCCTTCTTCTATCCCTATGATGTGGAGGTTTGGTCTTTTCATAGTCTCCCACATTTCCTGATTGTTCCACTCTTGTGTATTTTTAAATTTTTCATAATCTTTACTTGAGCATTCTAATTCTTCAGTCTTATCTTCCAGACTTGATATTCTATTTTCTGCTTCATCTAATCTGTTACTGAAGCTTTCTCCCATCCTTTCCTGCTGATTGAACGTGTGTTCAATTTCCTTTTTCATTTCATCCTGTGATTTATTTAGTATTTCCATTTCCTTCTGGAGCTTGTCTTTCTTTCCTTCTAGATCCTTTATTCTCTGCTCAGTTTGTTGTTTCATTTCAGCCTGGGATATTTTCAGTGTTTCTGCTTTCTTCTGGCATTCATCCTTCTCTCCCTCTAGTTCTTTCCAGAGTTTGTCATTCTCTCCCTTCAGTTCTTTGATTTGTTCTTTACATTCCTTGATTTCCTTGAGTATGTCTATGATTGTTCTTTTAAAATCTCTGTCCTGGGTTACCTCCAGGGAGAACTCGTTATTTGACGGAGTCTTCCATAGGACGGATAGAATTTGGTGAGGATTTGTTGTTTTCGTTACCCATGGTGTTGATTTTTCTTTGTGCTTTTGACATGTAGATTTGATTTGTTGATTGTAATCTGATGCAAAATTGGAGTGTTTCTTCTTTGTGTTGAAGGGCCTTTCCTCTAGGTTAACTGAGGAGTGGCAGGTGTGCTGTCTTTTCTTTTACCTTGTGATCCCAGTCGCTATAGCTGTTCCCACAATGATGGCCACTCTGGGGGGGGGGTAGTGGTTTGGCCTGCTATTCACTGTCCCTACCTCAACTGCAGTCGCCATGGAGTTGCACAGTGTTGCGTGTAGTTGCCCACACCCTTACAGTTCCAAGCAGGAAGTTGAGCCTCTGCCTGGACCTTGGGCACAGTCCCTACCTCCAGCTGTGGTCCACGAGTCCCACAGAGCGGCACGCAGATGCTCGGAGGGACCCTGCACCCTTACCAAATAAGGATTATTATTATTTTTTAATTTTATTTATTTTTGTATGTGTATCAATATACTGTCTGCATGTAAGTTTGTGCACCTGTGTCGTGCAATGCCACAGAGGTCAGAAGAGGATCTCAGATTCCCCTGGAACTGGAGTTCTCCTGGAATTGGAGTTACAGATGGTTCTCAGCCACCATGTGGGTGCTGGGGATCGAACCCGGGACCTCTGCAAGAGCAGTCGGTGCTCTTAACAGCTAGGCTATCTCTCCAGCCCCCTAGGATTATTTTTAACACCAGATAAATTGGATCTGATCCTCAGCTGTGCTATGGTTAGAGTTATGAACAAACCAAATCAGAGATAAATACTTTATCATTTACTAAAAGCAGATTTTGGAAAAAGAAAACTGGTTCATAAATATATTTCTGAGCACCTATATTCCAAATACTGTCACAATCTTTCCCCAAACAACTGGATCAGGTTAGTGTCACAGAAATACCCCTTGATGCTGGTGCCAATTTCTGTTCTAGTTAGCTTCTCTATTGATGTTACAAAACACTCTGATCAATACCAACATAGGAGGAAAAGCCATTGAGTGCTTACAGCTTAGTGAGCTTCTGCTGTGGAGCTTGAAACAGCTCTGCTGAAAGATGTGTAGACGATGGGGGTCTGGTTTCTGAACCTTCAAAAGGAAATAAAGATTATCAGGGCTGTTTGTATGATATTTTGAATGAGAATCTGTGGTTTCTGATCAGCTGGTGTTGAAGATTCAGCTGTGATTAAGAACAGAACAGAACCACTGAAGGGAAACCTTTGCTTTATTGGGAAAATTAAAAATGGTTAGCTGGGGCTGAAAAATCAGCTGTGAGTAACAAGAGACCAGCATAACTGTGGTGAAATTTTCTGGGAAGCATATCATCAGGATCAGCATATAGAAGTTGTGGTCCAGAGGGTACCCATCTCAAACTGGAAGCAGTACCAATAATGTGTAGCAGTCTCATGCATCATTCTGGTGTTGAAAGCATGAAGGAGTCACAGAGAACAGCTGAAGCTTGGCACCCTGAAAAGCCAGTAATGGCCATTGGGAAAACTACAGCCTCTGTTGCAGTGAAGTCCTCCAGGGTTGAAGCGATCATGGAGAGAATCAGAGGCTTTCCAGTCTCAGGCCAAAAGAGCCCATTTGTTAAGGTGTAACCCCAGTTTCAATAGAGATTCCAGTTTGTTGGAGATGGTAGGACCATGGGACAACCACCAAGGGCAGCAACAGGTCTGGAGTGGGCCAGGCCTGAGTTTACCATACAAGTTGTGTATGCTATGGATGTCTGGCTCAGACAAGTGGAGCTGCCCAAGGCCTTTGCAATCCAAAAGACTGTGAATGAATTTCAGATGTCCAGCTTTGAGCTACTTTGATGGACTTTTGTTTTGCTTAAGTCTATCTGATTTTTCCCTTTTGAAATAAAACATTAACTTTTTAATTATTTTGCAGGCTCCTGCACTTGAGAGGCTTCTAAAAGATATTTTGAAGTTTTAAAATGTTTGAGGTTTGTCAGGAATGTGAGCCAAAGTTGTACTGTTTATGTCATTATATTAATATTAACATCATGCTTTGGGGATAAGAAATGTAAAGGTGCTGGTTAAATAGTGATGTGTTAGTATGTTAAGTTGACAAGGGGTCAATTATGCTGGATACCTTTGCTGTCAACTTGAAACACCTGGGTAGAAGGAGCCTGATTGGGGAATTGCCTCCATTGGATTGGCTTGTGTCCACTTCTCTGGCTTATTTTCTTGGTTGTTGGGTGATGTGACACCCTGGGCAGGTTGTTGTGTATTGTATAAGAAAGCAGGTTGAGCATGGGCCACATTGAGCAGTGTTCCTCCATGGCCTGTGCTTCAGCTCCTGTCCTCAGGTTCCTGCCCTGAGTTCCTACCTTGGACTCCCTAAGTGATGATGAACTGTAACCTGGAAAATGTAACTTGAATACAACCTTTCCTCCCCAAGTTGGTATTGGTCAGAATGTTTAGTCACAGCTATTGAAAGCAAATGAGAACCTGTAGCTTAGTCACTCCAAAGTTACCCTATTGCTCATTAATCTGTCTTTTCCATCAAATAAGGGTTATTTTTAATATCAGATAATTGGTTTTGATTCTTGGCTGTTTGTCTTCAGAGGTATGAACAAGCAAAATCATAGATGAATGTTTTATCATTTACTAGAAGCAGCTTTGAAAACTGGTTGGTCAAGGTATCTCTGAGCACTTCTTATTTAGAAAATATTAGAAAACATGTGTCAGGCAGAAAGAGGGGGAATGGGGAGGAAGACCATAAGAACAAATTATGTATGAAAATGCCATAGTGAAACCCATTACTTACAAGCTAAAAGCTTTGTTTTAACAGCTTAAAGGAGGATGGAGACATGGCTTTACTGTGTACTTCTCTTGCAGAAGACCTGAGCTCTGTTCAAAGCACTCAAGTCAGGTGGCTCACAACCATCTGTAACCCCAGCTCCAGGGACTCTGACACCCTCTTCTGACCTCTGCAGTCACCCATATTCACAATGTACAAGCAGATGAACATATACCAACGATTTAGAAAAAAAAATTAAATAGTTAATTAAATTTTAATTATGAAACTGCTTTAGGAGATAGGTAAAAAATAAAAGAGAAATGATGGCTGAAATACACAAAACATCAATAAAAGCGTTATTTTTTTTTTTATTATTATTTATTTATTTATTTTTGTATGTGTATGAATGTACTGTCTGCATGCAGGTCTGTGCACCCGTGTCGTGCAATGCCGCGGAGGTCAGAAGAGGGTCTCGGATTCCCCTGGAACTGGAGTTCTCCTGGAATTGGAGTTACAGACGGTTCTTAGCCGCCATGTGGGTGCTGGGGATCGAACCCGGGTCCTCTGCAAGAGCGTCGGTGCTCTTAACCGCTAGGCTATCTCTCCAGCCCCAATAAAAGCGTTATTAAAAAGAGAGAGAGAAAAGGGAAAAAAAGGAAACCGTCAAAAAATGATCTGCTGATTTATTGGTAAAAGTTGGTGCCAAGTATGGGGGTATGGATCATCTAGCTCCTTATTTACTAAAGATTTGAAAAACTATAAGTACTCAGACTCATGAAGTACCCAAAGAACATAAGGAAACATACAGCACTGACTGATCTTCTGATGTTTGTTTAATATATCATTTCTGGTTGGCAAGTGTATTTTCCTCTTAATGCTGGCTAAACAATATTGAGGTTTATGAGAAGTCGTTGTTTTACACTACTCTATACTCTATTCTTTTTTTAAATTTTATTTATTTCTGTATGTTTATGAATGTACTGTCTGCATGCAACTTTGTGCACCCGTGTCTTGCAATGCCGCGGAGGTCAGAAGAGGGTGTCGGACTCCCCTGCAACTGGAGTTCTCCTGGAATTGGAGTTTCAGACGGTTCTCGGCTGCCTTGTGGGTGCTGGGGATCGAACCCGGGTACTCTGTAAGTGCGGTCAGCACTCTTAACCGCTAGGCCATCTCTCCAGCCCCAAACACACTACTCTATTCTTACCTCAGCCTGCCACCCCACCCCAAAACCAATCCAAATCAAAATGGAATCACTAAATTACCCAGAAATTGAAATTATAACAAAGGAGATGGATCTCAAAGCAGATCAAGATTTTCCTAAATGAGTTTCACAACCAATCAGAAATAGACTAACCTACTTAACTCATAATAATAAGAAAGTCCTTTCTGTTTTCACCTAAACATGAAACCAATATTAATCTCATGTTAACCAATATAATTTTGTGCTGTTTCATTGCCTTGATCCCACCTTACAAAACAAATTTTGTCATGCCTCAAGATAAATGTATTATAAAATATGGATGATTGTTTGATTCTAGAATTTCAAATAAATGCATTTGCATTCTTAAACTGTATTTGATTTTTTACAGTAAAATTAAATATGGCCATTTTATTGATGAGGGAAGAGAAAACCAGAACATGGAAATTATTTTTCATGGACAAATATGTATAGTTCAGCAGAATCTCAATTCTAACTACCTTTCCAACTTGCCCATAATGTCTACATACCCATAACACTTGGGTAAAATGTATAGTTAGATGAATGGAGTAAAATAATCATCATTTTATTTAAAACCTGTCTCTCCTTGTCAAAAAGAATCCACAATAACATTTTTTTCCATATGGACAAACACAAGGTATGAACACTGAGGCTATGACTCCATCCTCTGCCACAAAACTATGGACCCACAAATCAAACATTTCATTGCTTGAAGTTTCCGTTTCTTCATTGATAAAATGAGAATAATGAAACACATCTACATAACAGTTGTTACTAAGATGATATAGATGAAGTAGTCTTAGTCTGTTCAGGTGACAATAGCACAATAACATAACCTGGGCCACTTACATGAAGAAATTGATGTACCTCTGTCTGGAAGTTAGAAGTCCAGGATCAATGTGGTGGCAGATTCAAATTTTCATTCATAGATGATGATGACTTCTCACTGTGCTTTCAGAAGGAGAGAGAAGTCTCTAAATTTCCTTGAGCTTGTTTTGTATGGGCACTAATCCCACTCATGAGAGCTCTGCTTTAATGACTTAATTACCTTCCCAAACCCCCACATCTTAATATCACACATTGGACTGAGGGTTTCAACAGAAATTTTGATAGACTAAAAACCTTGAGATGATAATAATGACACTTAATACACATGAAAATTTCTGAAAAAAATGCTATATTTTTGTAAGGAAGAATTATTCTAATGCAATCTAGATAGTGAGGAACACAAAAGAGGCAGACAGCAAGTACTTGAGAGCATGGAGTCAGGAGGTGGAATGATCACACGTGGCTACAGTTAGCACAGAAGATTTTTTGGAGAAACTAACCTTTACAGTGAGTCTGGAAAGATTAGCAAAGATTTGCATACAAAGGAATGGGTTAAGAACACAATGGAAAAGAGAAAACCCAGTTCAAACCACCAGCCAAGTCTTGTACATATGTAAGGGGAGTAGTAAGTCAAGTTGCTTAGCTGGATGGAGAAGAGAAAACACAGTAGTAAAATGTTGGATTGGAAATACATGATATAATTTCTGTCCCTTAAGGAAGGATGATTTCAAATGCCAGTACTAGGAAGTACATGTCTTGAGCATTGAGTGGAAGAGCATTACAATGAAAAACAATCATTACAGTACACAAAAGACTAGACCCACTGGTTGATAATGCCTGGGTGAGTTGGTTTTCACCACTTCATAAGAACAAAGAGGCAGATGGGCATTCACACGAGTTGAATAAAGCCAGTACCGGGCTAGCTTTTCCATTTTATCCTTGCTAACAATACACTGCTATCCTATCATCTTCTATATATCTATGCACCTATGATCTATCATCTATCTATCTATCTATCTATCTATCTATCTATCTATCTATCTATCATCTATCTGTCATCTATCTACTTCTAATAAAATATTTTGCCACATTATAAACCCCCAGCTGTTCTAATATAGGGAATAATGCAGGTAACATACACAATAGCCTATTGCTCTCTGGGCTTTAATGTACTGTGAACACATTTCTACATCTTTAAATGAATATAAAGCATTTTATCAGACATCTGGCCTTGTCGTTGTCCCATTGTTATTATGATCGACCTAGCAAAATGTTATCGGCTCCATGATTTATACATGAAAGATATTGTCAGAAATGGTTGGGGAAAACGTGTGAAGCAAAGGGGCATTTCATTTGTCTTCGTGTAACTCTTTAAAACCAGTGAGAGTAGCAAGATGACTGTATTCTTCAAAAAACGTTTGATAAGGCATTAGGAAGCTGACATGGTATTTCTTGATGGGCCGTTACTACCTGCTTTGGATGCTGAGAACTTTCATCCACTGCAGAAGTATATTAATGAGGCAGGAAAGGCCTGTAAGGGAAATAAAATCCTCATCTAAGCATGCTTTTTATTCTTTGTTAATCATCTCCTCTTTCTTTATTCTCCTTTACATTTCAAAAGTTGGTCTGGGTACAGTGAAGCCGACCGGGGTTTTAGGAGTAAGAAATGCAGACTATTGGCTCCCACTGGGTTTTACTGAATTTTTTCTGAGCACATGCAGGGTACAGTTGTTTTGATGTTTGCTACTAGGCCAATTTTCCCAGGTGCTTTTCTCCCTCGGATTTTCCTTCTTTCCTGTGCTTCAAAAGGGTAAATGAGGAGTCAGTGGCCACATTTAATAGTTGAAATAGAAACAATGTCTTCTCAAAGGGGTGCCCACAGTGGCCAAGTTTTGGAAGGTGGTTCCAGTGGCATTTCTGGGAGCAAGGAGAGTTCAGCAGTGCATGGCAAGTTGCTTCATTCTTCAGAGCTTTGCCAACGTTCCAGATACTTTTAACCACAAGCCTCTGTATTTATTTTATTTTAAAGGGGCAAGAAAAGAAATCAGGATCACTCCAGATTCAAGTCACTAGGAGGCCCTGCCTGTTTTCTGCACAGAAGTCTGTGTTAATCCGTAAAAAATTGATTTATGTCACTGCCAGTTATGTGCTCATGTGCAGATGAGAGCAGACCCCACCGAGATGAAGAGCAGCTCTTCATGCTGAATCCATCTGTGAACTTAGCAACAGAATTGCCCTCATCTTCTTCCCTGCTCCCTTCTTCTTCTGGAAAAGACAGAGTCTGGGTGTATTCAGGAATAGTGTTTGTTAAATGATGCACTTAATGAAAGTACTTGATCAATGATAATTTGTAGGCTTCGAGTGGAGAAGGCCGGAAAAGCCCAATCATTTAGCTAGTAACTATTTTCACAGAAAAAAAAAAAAAAAAAAAAAAAAAAAAAAAAAAAAAAAACAGAGAAAATCAATGCTTCAGTTCTAGCAATCTGCAACCGTATGACAGAAAGATATGGATGGCCGACTGCTAGGTAGACAAAGGCTGTGGATGAAGTGGGGTGAGGAGGGGCAAACCAAGGTGACAACTGATAAAGTGGGGATGAAATGTGTGACTGTGTACCACTGTACAGAGAAAACACACATGAGCTGAAGAGGAAATTGGGCAGCAAACACACACACTGGAAATAAGTACGGAAACCAAAAATAAAAAAGCACACTATGGAGATCAAACACCAAATTTGGTTGTCTATAAAGGAATGTGGGGAAATGAGTAAAATGGTTAAGTAATCAGCCATTTGACATATAACAGGTAGTAGTAATTCTATCAAGAAGGATGACAATGTAGCAAATAGTGTAGCAAGTAGGAAGCACTACAGGTGCAGGCCCCTTCCTACAAGATACCCCAGAATGAACAGAAGCAGAGGAGTTATTCCTACAGGTAAACCTAACAGAGGCTCCTTAGGGAAAGGTGGAGGGAGGGAAAAGGGCTAGGATGCCTTCCCCAAGCATGCCTACCATACCTACTGACTACATAGAACATCCTCTGCTTCTTGAACTGAATGGACTCTGTGGTGAACAGATAATGTGTCATCTCCTCATCAGTTACACAATGGCTTTTCTGTTCCCTGTTCTGTTGACCTAGGTAGCTGCCTTCTGTTTACATTTTGCACTCAGCAATGCAAAAGAGATTTTTTGAAATCTAAAATCATAATGTAAAACATGCTTTTCAGAATTCCACATATTGATTCTGACACATTTCTGCTTTGAGGAATATGCCCTATCTCCCCACTGAAATGCATTGACCTATGATGTCTGCAAATATATAGAAAAGTGCAAATCATATGAACCTTTAATTGCAGGTTCTTGTAAAAATATTTAGTTAGCATACAAAGTAATAGATTTCATTGTGTTATTTTCAGGTATGCATATTTGTAAACTTTGGTCTTATGCAGAGACACCACCTCTTTTCCCAATCCCCTTGTGGTGGTTTGAATGAGTGTACCCCATAAGCTAGTATTCAGATATTTGTCTCCAGTTGGTGGCACTGTTCTTAGAGGTCTTAGAAGGTGTGGCCGTGCTAGAGGAAGTACATTATTGGGGGCAGGCTTAGTGAGTTTAACAAGCCTCGTGGTCTCCAGTCGCCCTCTCTCTGCTTCCTCTGCTCATTGTGAGATGTGACCCTCGGTTTGCTGCTCCAGATCCAGCTGCCCTGTCTCCTGCCACAATGGACTCTAATTCTCTGGAACCGTCAATTATAAGCTCAAATAAACTCTTCCTTTTATAAGTTCCTTGGTCATGGTGTTTTATCACAGCAACAGAAAAGTGACTAATACAGTAATTTGGTACCAGAGAGTCGGCTGTTGGCTGGGAAGAACCTGACCATGTGGATGTTTGGAGAAATGTGGAAGACTTTGGAACTTTGGGCTAGAAAAGCTGTTGACTACTGTAAGCAGAGCTTAAGGGGCCATTTTAGTAGAAGCCTGGAAGAAAGCATTGCTGCAAAAAATGTAGTTCCAGAGGAAAATAAAGACTTAGGCAGCAACTGGGATATTTTGATAAAGAGTCTGGCAGCAGTTTGCCCACAGCCCAAATGCTTGCCTGATGCTAAGTTGAAAAGCAATGGACTGATGTCTTTGGCGGAGGATATTTCAAGACAGCCTAATGTAGAAATGGTGGCGTGGCTTTTAATGGTGAATATTATACAGATCTACAGTGAAAAAGAGCAAATGGGGCAGAAGGAAATGCAGAATGTACAGTTTGGATCTGAAAAGTACACTAGGAAGATTAAAGGTGTGGCCAAGGCATGTGAAGGAGAGGCTCCCTTTCATAAGGAGACTAAAGTGATTAAGGAGAGGCCTGGAGATTTACAAGTAAACAAAAGAATCAGTACCTTCAGGGCAAGACCACACCCAGCTAATCCTCCAACAAGTCCAGGGCAGAGAAAAATTGCAAATGTGGTTAAAGTAGGAGAGAGTCCATCCCGAACTTGCAGCCAGATTCGGCAATTTCATTCACGTGGTGCTGGCTTTAGAGGCATGAAGTTTGCAAGAGTGAAGGGGTCATCAGTTCTTCCTCCACGGTTTCAGAGAGCCAAAGAGGCCAGGCAGAGTACAGCAGGGGCGTCCCTGAATAAAGAAGGCCCTGATAGGCCATTGCATGAAGCTGTGAATGTGAAGCCTGGTGGGCATCGGAGACCCCAAGAAGACTTTCGAGATGCCAGACCTGTGAGATATTTGCCAAGGAGAGCTGCATACAGGGAGTGGTACCAGCCTAAGAAAGAGATGTATGTTGCAAGCAAAGCTGGAAAAGCTGAGCCATCTAAGCCCTTTGGAAGTCAAGTCCCAGAAGTCGCACATGGAGCTACTGGACTTGGTGTTTGGCCTGCTGGTTTTCGGTCTTGTTTTGGTCCAGTATTTCCTCACTATGCCTCTATTTCTCCCTTTTAGAATGGGAATGTGTATTCGGTTCCACTGTACATTGGGAGTATGTAATTTGTCTTTTGATTTTACAGGAGCTTACAGTTTAGGAGATTGGCCTGAGTCTCAGAAGAGACTTTGGACTGTGGACTTTTGAATGGCATTGAAACTGGTAAAGACTATGGGGACTTTTAAGGTTGGACTAAATGCATTTTGCATTTTATATGGTCAGGAACCTATGGGGGCCAGGGAGTGGAATGTGGTGGTTTGAATGAGTGTGCCCCATAGGCTGTAAGTATTCAGACATTTGTCTCCAGTTGGTGGCACTGTGTTTGGAGGTCTTAGAATGTGTGGCCGTGCTAAAGGAAGTACGTTATTGGGGGCAGGCTTAGTGAGTTAAACAAGCCTCGTGGTCTTCAGTCGCCCTCTCTCTGCTTCCTCTGCTCATTGCGAGATGTGACCCTCGGTTTGCTGCTCCAGATCCAGCCGCCATACCTCTTGCCACAATGGACTCTAATTCCTTGGAACCATCAATCATAAGCTCAAATAAACTCTTCCTTTTATAAGTTCCTTGGTCATGGTGTTTTATCACAGCAACAGAAAAGTGACTAATACACCCCTGTAACCATCTTGTTGGTTCCTTTCCTCCCATGAACAATCATGCCTTTTTCTTTCATATCATGAATATTCCATTACCCTCTTTTATTCTGCGCTCTTACCTCACATTACACTTCTTCCTCCCCTCTTATAATTCCATTTCTAATTTTAAGACCTACATATAACACACATATAGGCATATGTATCTGTATACATGAATTTACATAGAGATCACACATAAGAAAAAAAAATGTATGAGTTCAAGGCAAGTCTGGATTATGTACTGTGCCCCCACTTAAAAAAAAAGTCATATTATTTTGTTCACACTTCACATAGAATAATTGCACTAATTAATGGGACAGAATAGAACATTACAAAAAAGTATAAAATAAGCAACAATTGTATCAGGGTAATTGGCATAGCCACTGACTCGGGCATTTACCATTGGTTTGTGTTGAGACTTTATAAATCTCTTTTACTTTAAAAAATACAATTAGTCTGAATCAAACTACCTTCTTGTGTTACCAGACATTAGAAGTTATTACTATTAACTATTTGGTTCTTAGAGCTGCAGTACCTTAGTCAAATTCATCTCTTTAAAGATGGTAAAACCCGGGCTCAAAAAGAAAGAGAGGAAAAGAGTTGTCTAAGGCTCTACTTTAATGAATGGGTCATGTTTTGTAACTAATGTGCATGAAACTCAATGTGAATGCTGTTTTTGTTGGCACAATTCAGTTTTTTAGTCTTGGAAATTTTCAGTTGATTTTTTTGTGTATTTAAAGCAGATTATCTCAGTCTTAATCATCAATATAGCCTCTTCCCCACTGGTATCATCCTATAGCCTCCTACCCCACAAATTCATACATTCTATCATTGTGCTAAGGCCTGTCCTGTCAAATTTGTGTCCCCAGAGTGTGATCAGTGCAAGTTCATCTAGTAGGGACTAGTCAGTCTGTCCCTTTAAGAAGAACAGCTCTTCCTCACCAACAGTATTCAGGTGCCAATAATTATTCAACTAAGATTGAGACTTGTTGCCCATTTCCACAGTTCTATGCTGTGATTTTGTCTGCTTGAGTTTGCTTAGGTCTTGTCCATGCTGACACCATTACTGTAGGTTCATGTGAGCAAGGTCCCAGGAACTTGTAGGATTCTATTTCTATATGGTCATGTACCTCTTCCCTGGCTCTTGCAATCTTTCTGTCTCCTGTTCCACAATAGTCCCTGAGTCCTGGATGACTGAACTTTATTTTAACACAGGAGTCCTGTCCAAAGTCCCACACTATGTAGACTCTTACTCTCTATGGTTTGTGTATTTGTGACCTTTTGTGTTCCTGGTCCTCTGTTGTATGAGGGAATGCTATTTATGAGAATTGAGACATTAATTACTGTCTTTTGCACCCCTTGTTCTATGTTCTGTGAGCATTAGGTGTAGAGGTTGCATTACAGATGTGTCACTTAAGCTTAAGCAATTCATAGACAATGTGTGTGACAAGTTGTGGTACTCTGTCATTGTCTGGTGATGCGAAAGAAGGTTGTTTGATGAATGGTGGCTGGGATACTTGTCTGTAGATATAATGATGCATATTCTGCATCTTAGAGAAAATTCCAAGACTGTCACATCCTTAGACAAATGTAATTTCTTACAATTCACTTTTCAACTCTCTGTGTAGACCAGGCTGGCCTTGAACTCACAAAGATCCACCTTTTAAAAAAACACATGTAGGGGCTGGAGAGATGGCCTAGCGGTTAAGAGCGCCGACCGCTCTTACAGAGGACCCGGGTTCGATCCCCAGCACCCACATGGCGGCCAAGAACCGTCTGAAACTCCAATTCCAGGAGAACTCCAGTTCCAGGGGAATCCGACACCCTCTTCTGACTTCCGCGGCATTGCACGACACGGGTGCACAAACTTGCATGCAGACAGTACATTCAGACACATACGGAAATAAATAAAATTAATAAATAAAATTAATTAAAAAAAAAAGGAAAAAAAATAAAAAAACACATGTAGCTGGGCACAGTGGCACACGCCTTTAATCCTAGCACTTGGGAGGCAGAAGCTGGCAGATCTCTGTGAGTTCAAGGCCTGCCTGGTCTACATAGTGAGTTCTAGGCCAGCTGGGACTAAAGGGAGACCCTGACTCAAAAAGACAAAAAAAAAAAAACCCACTTGTGTTTANGACTCAAAAAGAAAAAAAAAAAAAAAACCCACTTGTGTTTATACAGTCCTCAGAATCTTTCTGGAGCCAAAGATGACCTTGAGCTCTTGGTCTTCCTGATTATGCTTCTCAAGTGCTTGAATTATATCTATGTGCAAATATGATTCGGTCTTTCATTTATTTCATCTAAGACTAGGATGAAATATGTCTAGACTTGACATAGAAATTAAAAGTTCTCTTAATACAAGGATTTTTGTTACCCAAATTAATAAGTACTCTCTCTTGTGTCTACATTAAGTTTCTAATAATGACACAAGAGCTGGGTCTAGCGCTTAGCTCTAAATATTCTATTTGTTGAATAAGTAAAAGAATAAACATATATTAAAAATAACTTTTGGATGCCAGGCATGGTGATAAGTAACTTCAACCTCAACACTTGGGATGCAGAGGCATGTGGATCTCTGTGCAATGAAGGCCACCCTGTTCTTACCAGCTGGGGCTACAAGGAGACCTTGTCTAAAAAAAGAAAAAAAGGTTTTTGAGTGCTAATGAGATGGCTCAGCAGGTAAAGACAGTTACTGCCAAGCCTGATGACATGAATTTGATCCCTGGGTCCCACATGGCAGAAGGAGAGAAATAAGTTCCCAAAAGTTGACCTTTAACTTGTACATGTGTGCCAGGATATGTGCACTTGCACACATATATACTCACGTATGGGTGTATACACATGATAGATAGGTAAATAAATAAATGTATAAATAAATAAATGTCATTTAAAAATCAAAAAGACTTATTGGAAGGATGCCAAATTTAGCACATGGTGCTTCTTTTGCCTATGAGCCTGAGCTTCCTAAGCTACTCAAGAAGATAAGTAATGCTTCCGGTCTTAAGATGTCCTCATGGGAATCCAATGTGTATCAATGTCACTGTAAACAGGGAATGCAAATATTATACAGAAGAGCCCTGTGAGTTGATTTGGTAAGAAGCCCGGAAAATGGAGATTTAAAAAAAATCCCTAAAGAAGAAATGGAATTGTGCAAATCCTTTCTCCACTGTGCGTTTCCCTCAAGCAAAGTTCTAGTGCATATAGCTTTTTCTCTGTATACTTTGCCAGAAACAAATCCCCATATGAATATACGTGAGTTGATCCTCGTAGGGATAATTAGAGAGAGAGGCAGAGGAAAGAACAAGAATTTAATGGGCATTGAGGCAGAAGAGATAGTTATGGCAAAGGAGGTGGGGAGTGTAAGAAAGGCTGTAACATGGATATTAAAAGCACAGTAAAATATTCTAAAATGCAAGGCAGAATTCTGAAGGCACAGATGGGAAAATCACAATGCTTTGCCATTGTATTAATATTATACCATACCTAGTACGTTTATAAGATACTTTAAAAATCAATATCAGTTATTTCTGTTGAAAACAAAACTAATGAAGATGGAAAGCCTTTGAGGAATTAGGCAAAATAAAGAGAACAGGTCAGTAAGTTCACCTGTAAATAATTTGGAATACAAATGAATGAGTTATTTTTTGTCTTCCCACTCAGGCACATTTATTTAATTATTTACATACTTGTACACGTAGTGCTTGGCACATGCAGTCTAATATTTATACTACAAGTGCCAAATAATTTGGTTCTCTCTAATTTTTTTATTTACAAATCTTTATTTGCATGTGAAAGCATATACATTTCATGCATGATACACATGTGGAAATCAGAGGACAACTTCTGGAAGTCCATGTTCTTCTTTTACCATGTATGTCACAAGGTTTAAATTCAAGTTTAAACAGGTTAGGTGGCAAGTGATTTTATCTGATAAGCCATCCTGGTAGTGAAATAATTTGTTTATTTTCAAAACAGGTGATGGATTTGTCCATATAAAAGCAAAAATATTGGTTTGAGGAAAGAACAGAAGAGAAGCTAGCATGTGGTAGGCTTCTGGAAGTTTAGGAAATACTTGGGGGGTGGAAATTAATTATATAATTTTAAGGTAGTACACATAATTTTGGATTTATTTACTGTTTGTGTGTGTATGTATGTGTCTGTATGCGTCTATGTGTGTGTGCATGTTTATATGTATGACATAGCACGTGTGTGGAGGTCAGAAGACAACTTGTGGTACTTGGTTCTTGCCTTCCACCAGGTGAGTTCTGGAATTTAACTGGGATTGTCACACTTGGTAGAAAGCACCCTTACCCAATGAGTCATCTTACTGACCCTAGGAAAGTTTATGAACAAACAAACAAACACACAAAAAAACAAAATCAGAAAACTAAGTTTCTCATCTTTTTTTATGTTATGTATAACAAAGCAAACAAAGTCTAGTGGTGGAGCCATTCGTGAAAGGTTCACTGCTTGACAAAGTTCCAGTGACCTGACTCGTCTGGTTGAAGTCTGCTCTCCAGCTGACCTTGGTTTTTAATAATTCTTCTTATCATATTAATTCTCATTTTTCTGGCCTGTTTGACTTTTGGCTTTCTAGCAATTAGGGTACCTGCTTCTGCTTCAAGGATTGGAACTGATATTTTGCCTTTTTTAGAAAGGAGTACTTTGTGAGAAATAATGGCACTGTGTACACAACTTAAAGGTATGCTACAGTAGTAATTAAGAATTCTACAGAAACTGTGTTACGCAGAGATTGCCTAAGTAAAGAAAGGAATTTTGCTTTCATGGTCAGGTTTAAACTAAAAAGAGGATTGTAGGGCAAAGTGAAACTAAGTCCAGTGAGCCGATGGATTCTAGTGATCTGACTCAAAGAATAATATTCTTTAGAAAATCACCTTGGCGGAAAGTGTAAAAAACAGAAACTGAGGATAACAATGACCAGAATAAAAACAATATATGAATCAAAGCTATATCAGCCATGAAATGACTTACAGGTTGATCGAACAAGGAACTAAAGTAAGAAAAATAAAGTTCTGTATTGTTAAAGGTTTAAAGCTCATTTTAAAATTTTTATTTATTTTTTATGTGCATGAATGTACTGTCTGCATGTAGGTTTGACAGCTGTGTAGTGCAAGGCCGCAGAGGTCAGAAGAGGGTGTCGGATTTCCCTGGAACTGGAGTTAAAGACAGTTATCAGCCGCCATGTGGGTGCCGGAAATCAAACCTGGGCCCTCTGCAAGAGCAGTCGGAGCTCTTAACCTCTACGTCATCTCTCCAGCTCCTAAAGCTCATTTTTTTACACTGCCTAGCACCTATGTAACTATAAGGCATAAAAAATTGAAGTCCTCTTTCTTTGCTGCTGCATAGAACTCCATTGTGTAGATGTGCCAAATTTTTGTTATCTAATCACCTGTTGAGGGGCATTTGGTTTGGTTCCAGCTCTTTGCTATTGTGAAGAGACCTGCAATAAATATAGCTGTGCATGTATCTTTGCAGTAGGATGTGTCTTGTGGATATATACTCAGGAGTGATTTGGCTGGGTCAGGTGGTTTTATTTTTTATTTATTTATGTTTTTGGTCTTTTTGAGACAGGGTCTCCCTGTAGCTCCCGGCTGTCCTGGAACTCACTCTGTAGACCAGGCTGGTCTTGAAATCACTAAGATCCACCTGCCTCTGCCTCCGGAGTGCTAGGATTAAAGGCGTGCACCTCCATGCTCGGATCATTTTGAGTTTTTTTTTTTTTATTAATTTTTTAAATTAATTTTATTTATTTCTGTATGTGTATGAATGTACTGTCTGCATGCAAGTCTGCACACCTGTGTCGTGCAATGCCACGGAGGTCAGAAGTGGGTGTTGGATTCCCCTGGAACTGGAGTTCTCCTGGAATTGGAGTTTTGGATGGTTCTCAGCCGCCATGTGGGCGCTGGGGATCGAACCCGGGTCCTCTGGAAGAGCGGTTGGAGCTCTTAACCACTAGGCCATCTCTCCAGCCCCTCATTTTGAGTTTTTTAAAGGTTCTCCACACTGCTTTCCACAGTGGTTGTACAAGTTTACATTCCCACCAGCAGTGCATGAGTGTTCCCCTTTCCCCACAACCTGTCCAGCCTTTGGTGTCTTTTGTTTTCTTGATCTTGGCTAGTCTTATTGGAGTGAGATGACATCTTAGTTTGGTTTTAATTTGCATTTCCTTAATTATTAATGATGTTGAACCATTTTTAAGATGTTTCTCAGCCATCTTTATTTCCTTACTGGTAAAGTCTCTGTTCAGCTCTTTACTCCATCTTTTGAGTAGGTCATTAGTTTTCTTCTTTGTTTTTTAAGTAGCTTATATATTCTGGATGTTAATTCTTTGTCAGGTATATCAGTGGTGAAGGTTTCCTCCCACTCTGTGGGTTTTCTCTTCACTTCCTTGATTGTTTCTTTCGCTGTACAAAAGCTTTTGAGTTTGATGAGGTCCCACTTGTCAGCTGTTGTCCTTATTTCCTGTGCAGCTGCTGTTTGATTTAGAAAGGCTTTCCTTACACCTATATCTTGTAGGTTGCTGCTGACCTTTTCTTCTATCACCTTCAGGGTTTCAGTTTTCAGGTTGAGATCTTTCATCCACTTGGAGTTTATTTTAATGGATGGAACTCAAAGCAATTATACTAAGTGAAGTAACACAGTCCCAGAAAATAAAAAAGTGAATGGTTTCCCTCATTTGTGGATGCTAACACTAAATCCCCATTTGGCAGGCAAACTGAGCAACTTTATTATTACATTTCATTGTATCTGAAACAACTGTGCTATTCCAATGTGAACCTCTAAATGGGCTCTAGAGTTGCCCTACCATTTATATTCACACATTGTAATCACCATATATGGATGGAAGACATGTCGTCATATTCTAAAAAAAAAAAGACAATGTAAAGTTACACATCTTTATACTTGCATGCAAATTTACTGTTAAAATGTGAATCTCTAAATGTGTTTAGTAATCAACCTATATGTAGAATATGTAATTTTGACTTATGTGTGGAATGTCTATATGTATAGTTTGGAATAATGTAAATTTAAAAAGTATAACTAAAAATAAATTTAAAAAAATTCTATGATAATTAGCTATGGAAAAAGTCTGTCTAGTTTATAGAACCATTCCATTTTGTAACTCAAATGTCCTCATATTGACAATACTTCTTTAAAAATTCATACGATGATTTATGATATTTATTTAAATATATTCATTTACAATAAGTAAAAAAATGAAGTCCTCAGAGTTAAAAGTTAATATTAACTTTGTTCTGCTGCTGCAAAACTGCTAAATTGCTTACCTGAGTGGCTGTACTATTATTGCTTTACTTTCTTGATGTCTCAACTAAATGGTTGTATCAATATTGATTGTTTTACTGTTTTGATGTTAAAAGGATTTCAGGTGTGAATTTTCTGAAAAATATTTACGGGGAAGTTGGGTTGTTTTCTTCATCATTAGCTTAGGCTTGCGTATTCTGTATTAGTCTTAGGGTATATAAAAATAAACATCAGGACCTGAGGGGCAGAGAAGAAAAGAAATCAGCAGAGTGGAAAACCCAAAAGGCCCTCTGCACAGGATCAGAGAAGGCAAATGGATGCTCTCTGTAATCCTTAGGTAAAGAAATCCTCAGAGTGGCAAACCCAAGAGGTCCTCTGCACAGGAGCAGGGAAGACAGATGCTCCTCAAGTCATGAAAATAAAGAGATTCTTGTGTCTTATTTAACTAATTTCTTCACAGCCTTTGCAACCACCCACTTCAGTAACTGAACCTGCTGGAGCTGGACTCTGGCAATCTAAAAAGTTCTTAGTGATTATGAAGGGAGGGTAAGATCCAGGGAATTTTGTAGTCGTAATTAATTGGACTAATTTAATGTCTCTTTTGTGATATAGGCAATCTTCCTGGTACTTTTAGTTAGTGTTCTGTGTTAACTATATATTTTTTTTCTGAAAGTAGAAGGAATTAGTGAACATTTTCAATGTTTAGGTTTGTCTCACAAGACTGTTTTGGAAGTGATGTCTGTCAACTGCTGACTTCATCATACACATAGACAACTCTGATGGCTGATTTTACGTGCTAGGGTCAATGGACAAAATAGGATCCCCAGAGAACTGTCAAATGTTTTCTCTAGTGTTTTGAGAGTTTCTGGAAAAGATAAACATTTGTATCAGTAAATCAAATAACTATGAAAGTCTTTTAGTCTTTTGCAATGTGGGCTAGCACTATCAAATGCACAGAGGGCATGAATAGATCACAGCAGAAGATGGAAGCTGTCCTTTGCTTGAGCAGAGGAATTCATCTTCTTTTATCATTGGATAGCAGCAGTCCAGGGTCTCAGATGTTTAGATTAAATAAGACTATGACTTTCTCCATCATGCGGGAAGTTACTGATCTTCACATTGGACAACACGTCTCCATAAATGTTCACAAACTTTCTACTTGCAGATGATGTGTTGTGGTACATAGTAGTTCCTTTGGCTTCATATTCCAATGCCACATAACAAATCTGTTTCTCAATTTCTAGTCATCCTTTCCTTTGCTTCTCTGGAGAACTCTAATTCACATACAATACAAAATCTGTAAAGACAATATTTTACAGTCTCAGTAATAATATCTAGAAGAGAGTGGATTAATAGGCAGATATGTGGAAAATTTTGGGAAATGATTTAGAGTTGACAATTCAATGCTGGAGCATGATTAATGTTGAAGCAGTATATATTAGTAGTTAGAAATTTGGGGGGAGGATGAGGTAAGGATTTTGAAGTAAGCCTTCATAAGTAATAATTACACAAAAGCCCATTTAATTCCCCATCCTTTTGAGAATGGGTCCATTACTTTGATGAGGGTTAATCAAGGGTTCTTTTGTTGAAATATCTGAATATAGGCTGTAGATAAGAAACTCACTTAAAATATAATGACACAACATGAAAATAGGATGTCTCTAAAATGATCAAAATTATTTACCATTTCTTCCTAATGGATAAGAATATCCTATAATGGGAAGATCTTATTCTAAATTCAGTTAAGAAGTGTGATGATGTATAGTTTTAATTCCATGGTTACAAATTGATAGTCAGTAGTTCTAGTTTAAGGAAAGACAGTGGCCATACTCAAATCTTGTCTCTTCTATGGTATGCTCACATAAAATTTAGAGCCAATTTAAAGACTTTGAAAAGTAAATAATGACAAATTGAAGATGAAAGTTTGGAATCCAAATACCATCAAATTGGTGGTAAGCCTGCCATTTTCCCTTTGGCACTTCCATCTCTGGGTCTAGAAAAGTCCAGAAGCCAGGCTCGGCTACAGAAACCTACTTCCCATTCAGAAAGAAGGAAAGTAGATTAAAAGAAAGAAATAAAGAAAATCTTGGAGATAAAGTACAGGAATTGATTATTTTACTTATTTTTCTCATTCTTTTTTAACCCACTATTTTCTGAAAATGATCTCACAGTGCCAGTGTTGGTGGCAATAACCATGATGGTAGCAGAACACCAGATGATGAAAATTCAGAGAAAAGGGAAACACTTATTTTATTATTTTTTTTAAATTTTTTTTATGTATGTGTATGAATGTACTGTCTGCATGCAAGTTTGTGCACCTGTGTCGTGCAGTGCCGCGGAGGTCAGAAGAGGGTGTCAGATTCCCCTGGAACTGGAGTTCTCCTGGAATTGGAGTTTCAGACGGTTCTCAGCTGCCATGTGGGTGCTGGGGACTGAACCCGGGTCCTCTGTAAGAACAGTCGGCGCTCTTAACTGCTAGGCCATCTCTCCAGCCCGGGAATCACTTATTTTACAGAAGTATTAGGGTCCTGAGAGTGTAAGATATCAAGGAAAAAATGTAATCAAAATTAAAATATATATTAACACAGATTACTAATACCCCAAAGAAGAAAATAGAAATAAGTAAAATAAAAAAAATTTGAAAATTAACAGAAAAACAAAACATGATAAACTGAAAAGCAGACCTATCTACATTTATATTCAATGAAAATAAGTTGACCACCAATTAAAATGTAAAAACTGTCAAGAATAAACTTAAACATCCATAGAAACCAATTATAGACTGTAGATAAGAAGCTCAGTAAATTTTCATTTCCTTAATTACTACCAATGTTGAACACATTTTAATATGTTTCTCAGCCATCTTTATTTCCTCACTTGTAAAGTCTCAGTTCAGCTTTTTACTCCATATTTTTAAGTGAGTCATTTGTTTTCTTCTTTCTTTTTTGAGTAATTTATATATGTTGTAAATTAATGCACTGTCAAGTGTGTCACTCTGATAAGACTGGCTAGGATCAAGAAAACAAATTATACCAAATGCTGGAGAGGGTGTGGAGAAATGGGAACACTCATCCACTGTTTGTGGGAATGTAAACTTGTACAACCACTATGGAAAGCAGTGTTAAGAATCCTTAAAAGACTCAAAATGAGCCTACCACCTGATCCAGTCACACCACTCCAGGGAATATACCCACAAGACTCATCCTACCACAGAGATACATACATGCTCAGCCATGTTTATTGCAGCTCTCTTCACAATAGCAAAGAGCTGGAACTAACCTAAGTGTCATTCAAAGGATAAGTGGATAAAGAAAATGTGGTACATCTACACAATGGAGTTCTACGCAACAATAAAGAAAGATGGAATCATGAACTTTGCAGGTAAATGGATGGAATTAGAAGATAGTATGCTATGCGAAGTAACACATTACTAGAAAAACAAATGATGAATGGTACCCTTAATTTGTGGATGTGAGCACCAAGTACCTAGTTGTAAGGTAAACTGAGCAATGATAATATTATATTCCTCTTTATTTGCAAGCAACTGTGCTCTTATAATGTGTGTCCCTTAACAGGCTATAGAATTAACCTACCACTTATTTTTTGACTTTTTAATCTTGGTATATGGGTGGATGGTATGTGTATTAGTCATTTTTTCTGTGGCTGTGATAAAACCAACATGATGAAGGGAACTTATACAAGGAAGTGTTTATTTGAGATTACAATTGACAATTCCAGGGAATTAGAGTCCATTGTGGCAGGAAGCATGATGGCCAGAGCTAGAGCAGAAAGCCGAGGTTCACATCTGGCAATGTGTAGAAGAAGTCGAGAGAGAGAGAGAGAGAGAGAGAGAGAGAGAGAGAGAGAAGACTGCAAGGCTTGTTAAACTCACTAAGCCTGCCCCCAGTGATGTACTTCCTTTAGCATGGCTACACCTTGTAAGACCTCCCACAAGAGTGCCACCAACTGGGGAAAAAAATGTCTGAATAAAACCTATGGGGGACACTCTCATTCAAACCACCACATTCCACTCCCTGGCCCACATAGGTTCATGACCATATAAAATGCAAAATGGATTTAGTCCAACCTTAAAAGTCCCCATAATCTTTACCAGTCTCAATTCTATTTAAAAGTCTACAATCCAAAGTCTCTTCCAAGACCCAGGCCAATCTCTTAACTGTAAGATCCTGTAAAATCAAAAGAAAAGAAAAGTTACATACCCCCAACATACAGTGGAACCAAATACACATTCCCCGTCGAAAAGGGAGGAATAGAAGCATACTGGACCAAAATAAGAACCAAAACCAGCAGGCAAACACCAAGTCCAGTAGCTCCATGTGCTACTTCTGGAACTTTACTTCAAAACGGTTTAGATGGCTTAGCTCTTCTTGCAAGCTTTGCTTGCAGCATACATCTCTTCCTGAAGCTGGTACCACTATTTGTATGCAGCGCTCCTTTGCAAATATCTCACAGCTCTTGCATCTCGAATGTCTTCTTCAAGTCCCTACTGCCAACCAGGCTGCACATTCACAGCTTCACGCAATGGCCTATCAGGGCCTTCTTTATGTAGAGATTTCCCTGCTGCACTCTGCCTGCCCTCGGCTGCTCTCTGAAACCACAGTGGAAGAACTGATGACCGCTTTACTCTTGCATCCTTCATGCCTCTAAAGCCAGCACCACATAAATGAAGCTGCCGAGTTTGGCTGCAAGTTTGGGATGGACCCTGGCCTATTTCAACCACGTTTGCAACTTTTCTCTGCCCTGGACTTGTTGGAGCAGAAAACCCTTTCAGTATTTTCCTTTCAAAAGTTGGAAGCTTACCTGGGTGTGGTCTTGCCCTCAAGGTACTGTTTCTGCTATTTACTCATAAATCTCCAGGCCTCTACCTAATCACTTTAATCTCACTTTTTCCATTGTTTACTTGTAAATAGCTAGGCCTCTCCTTAATCACTTTAATCTCTTTATCAAATAGATCCTCTCCTTCACATTCCTTGGCTCTACCATTAATCTTCCTAGTGCACTTTTCAGGTCCAAACTGTACATTTTGCATTCCTTTCTGCCCCATCTGCTCTTATTTCACTGTAGATCTGCACAATATTCACAGGCATTTGGGCTGTGGGAAAACTGCAGCCAGACTTTTTGCCAAAATACCCGAGTTGCTGCCTAAGTCTTTTTTTTTTTCCCTCTGGAACTACATTTTTTTATTAATTTTATTTATTTCTGTATGTGTATGAATGTACTGTCTGCATGCAAGTCTGTGCACCCGTGTCGTGCAACGCCGCAGAGTTCAGAAGAGGGTCTCAGATTCCCCTGGAACTGGAGTTCTCCTGGAATTGGAGCTTCAGACGGTTCTCAGCCGCCATGTGGGTGCTGGGGATCAAACCCGGGTCCTCTGTAAGAGCGGTCGGCGCTCTTAACCGCTAGGTCACCTCTCCAGCCATTTTTTGCAGCAATGTTTTCTTCCAGGCTTCTACGAGAATGGCCCATTGAGCACTGCTTACAGTAGTCAACAGCTTTTCTAGCCCAAAGTTCCAAAGTCTTCCACATTTCTCCAAACACCCACATAGTCAGGTTCTTCACAGCCAACAGCCCATTCTCTGGTACCAAATACTGTATTAGTCACTTTTCTGTTGCAGTGATAAATCCACCATGACCAAGGGAACTTATAAAAGGAAGAGTTTATTTGAGCTTATGATTGATGGTTCCAGGGAATTAGAGTCCATTGTGACAGGAGGCATGGTGGCCAGGGCTGGAGCAGAAAGCCAAGGTTCATATTGGGCAATGAGTGCAGGAAGTCAAGAGAGAGAGAGAGAGAGACTGGAGACTGCAAGGCTAGTTAAACTCACTAAGCCCAACCCCAATGACATACTTCCTCTAGCATGGCCACACCTTGTAAGACCTCCCAGAACAGTGCCACCAACTGGGGACAAAATGTCTGAATATTTAAAGCCTGTGGGGGACACTCTCATTCAAACCACCACAGTATATATGCATATTAAAGTAATATAAAGTTAAAAGGGGAAAACATGAATCTTGAAATATGATTTGGAATTAACATACAGTTTATTTTCAGATGACATAATTTTAGTATAGGTGTGACCGGATTTTACCTAAGTAGACTCCAAAATATTCAAAGAAGGTACAAAAAAGTTATGAAACCTGAAACACTTTTCAGAAGGAAGAAGAAAGTTAGAATATTCACTGTAACTACTTTGAGAAGGTAGTATAATTACAGACATGGGAAAAAAGTGTTATATGGCCAATGATGCAGACAAACACCTGGATCAATGGAACAGAATAGACAATTAAGAAATAATTCTGGCCGGGCATGGTGGCGCATGCCTTTAATCCCAGCCCTTGGGAGGCAGAGGCAGGCGGATCTTTGTGAGTTCAAGGCCAGCCTGGTTTGCAGAGTGAGCTCCAGGACAGCTGGAGCTACAGGGCGACCCTGTCTCAAAAAGACCAAAAATAAAAGAAAGAAAAAAAGAAATAGTTCTATAAAATTATGGCCAATGGGTTTTTAAGATGCCTTTATTGAGGTTTAATTTATATAATGTGAAATTCACGCATTTTAAATGTACCTTTTTAGTAAATTTACTGAGTTGTGCAAGTTTAGAAAAAACTTTACTACCTTAATAAATTCCTCATGTTAGTTTACACCTTAACCTCATTTATCCCTCATCTCAATGTTAGAAAACAAATAGTTTCCTCTTATTTTATAGGATGATGCAGCATTTGGCCTTTGGGAACTGAAAGTTTTTTATATCATACTTAAAACAACTTACCTATTTTATTGAGCACCTATCTTATGAAAGACAGAATGGACTAGGCTTCTGTGAACACAAAAGACCCATGAATCTTAAGGCCAGGAAAACAAACTAACCACAGAATAATATAAACAAATGTATAGATAATTTCAACTGAGTTTCCTGCTTCTCTAGAAATAGAACTTGGAGGAGAGGCAAAGATCCCTTGAGGAAGTTACATTTGACTGAGACTGAAAACTAGGAGGCAACTCAGCAAAAGATGGTCAAAGCATTTCAGATAGGTGAAACAGGGTGTGCCCAGGAAGCCAGAAAGAGCATGTTTAGTATAAGTGACTAAGACAATGTCCAAAGAGGAAGGAAAGATGATGGGATAAATGCTGGAGAAGAAGATAAAGGCCAGGCCACACTGAGTATATTTTAGTACCAAGGGAAAGTCATGGACATGTTAATGGGTTATGGAAGGAAGATGTGTGATATGACAGGTTTGTTTAGGAACACACTCTAGCTGATGGATAGAAACAAGATGGAGAAAGGAAGTCACTTGAGGGGACTTTCGACCTAGGTGAGTATTTTTTGGGATCCAAATTGGCATGCATGTTGGGCTCAGAAGGTGTTCAGCTGGCACGCACCAACTTTTAGGGTACATTTCACAAAGTAGCTTAACATGGGCTAAGGTAGGTTTTATTGAAGAAAATAATAGTATATAGATTCATTACAGCCAGAAACAAAAATTCACTGACCATTTTACACTTATTAGTGGGAAGGCAAAAATGGTATAATTACTCAGTAAAACAGTTTGTCGATTGGTTACAATGTTAAAGCCTTAGTGAGACAGAGGTAAAGGGGAGATCTTTTCCTGGAGAACTTTGGAGCTAGGGAAATCTTAAATATAGTTAATTCTGCTAAATTCACTACTAGTATTAATAAGTTCAAACTGCTTATATCATAACTCATTCTGATCTTCATTTTCATTCAATTAAACAATAATCCTGGGGATAGGGCATTCTGACTCCCTAGGTGGCATCTGTTGAATTCTCCCTTCCTGGCCTAATTGCTTTGAGCAATACTCTAGCATCCAGTAGAACACCTTTACACTGTCCCTGGCCATGCTTAGCACTCCAGGAATACAATGCTACTACTGTGGGAAAATCATAGTTGATTGACATGGCTCCTGAAGGCACAGTTTTAGCCAGGACTCTGAAATAGTTTGTGACCATCCTTTTGTTATCACAAGCCTCAATGAACAGGTAACAGGTAACAAGAGCTATAATTTCCAGTAAGGCCAAAGGGCAAGTATCTGGTCTAGTAGTCTAACCAAAGGACAAGCTATGCGTGTGTAAGAATGAAACTTTGCCGGCTTGAGGCAAGGAACTCTAAGACCTGTCCTGAAAAACCTCTGAGAGTTATCTGATATCTCTATGGGCATTCAGCTGTCTCTGTGAGTTATCTATAGCTCCAGAAGTTCTGGGATTTTGCAGTATTTTCTTGCCTTGTCTATCTCTGCAAAGTTCCAGAACCAGATGGCCCCTTCCCTTGAGGTATTGAGCAAAATGTCACACCTCTAGTTTACCAGTTGTACAAACAGGAGCTCTGCAGCACTCCAGTAGGAGCCAATGTGCCTTGCCCCTCCCTTCTGCCTTTTGGTATATAAATATCCTGCTGGCATGAATAAATGAGAGAGTTTATCTCCCGGACTTTCTCCTAGTCAATGTCTTTCTTTTTCATTGGGTAACTTTCTTGCAGTCCCCTCCCCCCTCCTTGGCAGAACTAAGCCTAGAGACTGTCAGACTGTCGGCCTGCAGGCAGGAGATAGCCTTGAAGCTCACAGTCGTATGGGACTACCTGCATGGTTCTAAAAGGGAAGAATATCACGTGTATTGTAGCCACACATGATTAAAGGAACATCAGACACTAGAAACGACCCACATGCATGGTCCTAAAACAAAAGGCTATTGGTCCAAAACCCTAAATCTCAGTGTTTGTGATTGATTCTGAGGCAAGGCTGTTGTTAGTCCGAACAAATGGCAGTGATTGATCCAAAACAAATGGTTGGCTTTTATCTAAATAGCTGTGATTGGTTAAAACAAGTGGCTCTGGTTGGTCTAGACTTCCTTCTCATTCTCACTTAGGTGGAAGACACTCTCTTGTGCTATATTCCCAACTATTACAACATCAGGCCCAATCAAAATCTTCCCTGGAGTTGGCTTTTCTTGCCCCTCCTCAGCGTGGGCTGAGCTGCTAACTTAAGGACAGGAGCACCAGAGGCAGCAGAAAAGCAGGGACAGGTCAACAGGCAAGCAACGAAAACAGTGGGAAAACCGATTGGTTCAAAGCTTAAGAAGTCGGATACTCCTGGCAGCAACCTTGGTGGCAGCAGTGGGGGCACACCCATTGGCCCTGCTGAGTACTTGGCCTATTGAGTAAACACACTCAAAGCTCCTATCCTCTTGATCAGCCACACAGGACACCTCAGTCTTGGAAGTGACTGACATTTGGAGTAGTCTTGGTAGCTGCTCAGTTGTAAAAGGAGTAAGGTAGGAGAGCTGAAAAAGCAACTCAAACAATCAATATTGGCCAAGCAAGACAAAAGAAGTCCAGTGTAGAAACAAAGAGTTTGAGGATATGAAAGGTTGGAGATTTGATGCTAAACATGGACAAAAAGGATGTAAGGAGCTAGAGAGAAGTGAAAACTGTTGGTTCTGACCTAGAAGAAATCTTGAGAGATAATTGTCTTAATTGTCAGTTTATTAGTCAGGGTTCTCTAAAGAAACAGAAGCAGGCTCGGGTGGCTGAATCAGTCGTAGAAGGGTGGTGTGTTTGGACTCCAGGTCCGGACCTGGTAGGAAAACTTGAAGCCGTCTGACACGGTTCTAGCCAGGTAAAGGCTTAGGGCAGAGTGACTTTTTTGGTGCTGGACAATTGATTTCTGGTCGGTGGCAGAGGGCCAGGTGGCTGGCGGGGGCTAGGTTCGGGTCCTCAGCCCGCCGGGACGCCCTTCCGCCCTCGCAGCCAGAAGCAGACCTGAGCTTGGGTCTGGCTCGCTCGGGTGCCGGGGCGTGGGCTAAGCCAGGCATATCCCCCCCCACCACCGACAATTGGATTTGAGGAAGAGAGAGTATCCAGTGGACTGGATTAGGAGAACTCTCAGAAGAGGGACGGAAGAGTGACTTAGACTTCCAATAACCAATTTATAAACAAAAGTGAAAGCCTGAAAACCTAGACAAGTCAACACTCCATAAAGAAGGAGGGGGAGAGGAAGAAAAAAAAAGCGCAAGAAGGAGGTAAGCAAAACAAAAGAAGCTT
>VZQC01001775.1:548662-608639 GCA_009823505.1 Rhizomys pruinosus | reverse complement strand
AGTGTACATATACTTGTGTGTTTGTGTGTTTGTGTAGGTCTGAAGATGATATTGTGAACCTTCCTCAGTCTCCACCATATTCTTTGAGGCAGGGTCTCTTAGTTAAACCCATAGCTCATGGAAACACTCCTCTCCCTAGCCTGCTTGTTCTGTAGATCTCAAACTCTACCATTTGAGTTCTGGAAATACAGGCAGGCTGCAACACCCACCTAGCATTTATGTTGGTATTAGGGATCCAATCTTTGGTCTTCATGCAAGCACTTTACTCAGTGAGCCATATCTCCAGGACAAAAGCTGAATTCTTAAGAATTAGTTTCACATGCATAATATATTTATCTGAATTAAATCATGAGTACTAAATTCAGAAATGTGTAGGAGAAATTTACTGATTTCTCCTACTCCAGGGAGAAGGCCACAAATGGTATTTATTTTCTACATTACAAACTTCTATACTTTTTGAGTTTACTAAAATGCATCAAAATACTGTCTTCATAGTGACTTCAAATAGACACTCCAGTTGTGAATAACAGGAAAAACACTTGCATTGTATATATATACACACTTATACACTTACACACATATTTATTCATCTCCCCATTAAAAGAGGACTATATTTTAATTATCAGATAAATGTTTTACATAAGATAATGCTAATACTTATTCCTAATATTGTTAGATAAACAAAGACATATGTAATTATTTTAATATTTTAGTTTGAATAATTGGAAAAAGTATGTTCAAAGAAGAACAAGAAGAGGGAAATAAACAGGAAATTAAAGTCCTAGTAAAAGTAGGATATTACCTGAAGTGGGGTTTTGTTTTGGTTTGTTTTTTAGCTTTTAGTGGGGTGGGTTAAGATAGGGTCTCATCATGAAGACCAAGCTGTCCTGGCAGACTCTATCTCAAATGATCTACCTGCTACTGCCTTTTGAATGCTGTAATTAAGCACATGAGCCAACATGGCTGGCTTGCCTTTGTTTTGTTTTTGTTCATTTGTCTTGCAATACTAAACATGTGTCTATAATTGAAAATTATAGTCCATTACAGAAAAGTTATCTTTGAATATATGTACATGTAAATGTGTATATATGTAAATTTAGAAATATTTATAGTAATATTTTCATATTTGTGCTGCCACATAAGTCAAACCTATTTTTCATAATTAATCCAGGCAAATATAAAACCAAATGATCCAAAATATAAATTGAGGATCACTCTAATTCTTATTTTTTATCTCCCTAAATGAAACAACTTAGTCACTAATTGACCTCACATGAACAAGCTCTATTTTCACAATGTCAGCTCAATGTATAGTAGCTAGGTATTCCTGCTAACAATGTCTCTTTGGTTTTCTAAACACAAACAACACAAACAACACATGTGAATTATTTTTATTTTATTTTATTATTTTTTTTGGTCTTTTTGAGACATGGTCTTCCTGTAGCCCCAGCTGTCCTGGAACTCATTATATAGATCAGGCTGGCTTTGAACTCACAGAGATCTCCTGCCTCTACCTCCTAAATGCTGGAATTAAAAGCATGTGCCACCACACCTGGCTCACATGTGAATTCTTTAACTAGTCTTAAACAGCTCAAAAATTCAAAACTTATAAGGATCTCTCTCTCTCTCTCTCTCTCTCTCTCTCTCTCTCTCTCTCTCTTCCCCTCTTTCTTACCATATCACAGCCTGCCCTCAATTATGATGCTTTCTTCTTTGCCAGACTCACAAACACCCGAGGACTTCCCTCTTGTGTCTACCTGGGATTGGGATTTTCTCCCAAGTTTCCTTATGGTTAAGCCCTTTCATGCAGGCTCTTTATTGAAACTTTTCTACAACAGATGCTTCACTGAGAAGAAGGTCTGAAATATTGTACCTCCCCATGCATTTTATAAAGAAGTCATTTGTAACTGGGGAATGCTTAATCATATAAATATTCCCAGGTAGAGAATAGTTTAAGATAACTGGTAAGCAGTTAAAAAGTAGCAAAGAAATATTGAAAGAATGGCAGGACTCTTAGTTTCCTCAGTTCCCTAGGAAGTAGACTGTAAATCAATGAACAAAAGTCAGGCAAATTCTTTAAATGGCATTTAGTCCTTTGGTATAAGGACAAATGTACAAATAAATGAGATTATGTGGTGTGATTGAAACTTGGTGCAGACCATAGGTATAGATTTCATGGTTGTCTTCCTTGCTGGGATGAGCCTAAGCAGGCCATCGTTCTGAATTATATACTTATCTTATGAGGACACACTCTTATTCCTATCAGAGGATGTTCAATAACAATTCTCTGAGTTACTATCATTATAAAATAAGTTTTAAAATGCCATTCATGTAGAGAAAAAAAATAGACTGAGTTAAGACTAAGCTACCATTACTTAAGCTTAATAGAATAGATAAAACCATTTAAAAGCATATAAAAGCATTGGTAATAAAATTGCTGGTGAGCGCTTTGATTCCCTGAAGGTAAAATATGGGATAACTATTGACAAACAATGCAACAGCTTGACAGTTTTCCAAATCTAAACATCTTACCAGGAAATCCCATGCATACAAACTTGGCTGTTTATCCAAGTGACTTAAAATATAATTCATGCAAAAATGTGTGTAAGTATGTTTATATAATCTTTATTGGTAACCATTAAAAGCTGGACCCAACAACATGTTCTTCAAAATATAAACGGAGAAACAAACTGTGGTAGAATTATATAGCAGAAAGCTCTATCAGTGTTAAGCAATAATGATTGTATCAATTGATATAGAAAAAAATAAAATTCAACTTTTGCATAACTAAAAGACTTAAGAAGGAATAGAATTAACCTACAATAAAATAAGATTACATACATAAAATTGATAACTAAATAATACTTGGTTATAAAGATGAAAATGTTTTCCTCCTACATCAAGAATAAGATGAAGAAACCTGACTCACAGCTTCCCTTCAATATGGTACCAGAAGACCTGTGGACCAAATTAAGAACTTGGAAAAAGAACTGGGAAAAAGAAAAAAAAAACTCTAGCTACAGATTGCATTAATTTGCATGTGCATCCCCATAAAATGCCTTTAAACTTACATGTCAAACCCAATATAAGCAATAAGCAAATTTAGCAAAATTGTGAGATACAATATTTAGATAAAAATTAGTTCAATGTACGAACAATGAAAATGCTGAAACACTTATAGGTTTATCAAAAATTAACTTAAGAGAATTATCAAAAATAAAACACCTATAAATAAACTGGAGAAAATTAAAAATTATTTCCCATAGAAAAATTCCAAAAACCTTGTTAAAATAGACATGGGCTAAAGATTGCACTAGGCATTTCTCATTTGGGTTTCCAAATATCTCTCATAAGAATCCACCCTAGGGAGGAAGTATTTATTTGGTTTACATATTAGAATAGACACAGTCTATCTTGCTGGGAAAGGCATAGTTGAAGGACCGGGAAGCAGATGGTTACATTAAATCTTCAGTTAGAGGTATATTTGGCTTTTAAAGCTAAAAACCCTGCCCCCAGGGATTCACTTTCTTCAGTAAGACTCCACAGCCTAAAGGTATGACACCTTTCCAAAGCAGTGGCAAGAACTGGGACCAAAGTTTCAAATACACAAAGACAGGAACATTTCACACTCAAACCACACCAGGAAGCTAACCTAGCTGTGATAGGAGAGTTGGGAGTGAAGAAGGCAGGATCAAAATCAATGAGGATGGGAATGGGGAGGGGCAGTCTTTCATGGAAAGACTGGATACTCTTTGCCACATGGTCTTTGTCCAGTGAGCAAAGCATGTGCTTTAGAAAGACAGGGTCCTATGTAAATGTGTATAGAGTGTCATGTTGTTGGACGGTCAGCACAAAATGGGGTTTCCTTCCTCAGCTCACTCGCTCATTCTTTCTTGGCGTACTTTTCATTTCTGAATAAAATTTCTGTTACTAACCATGAATCCTTGGTACAGTTCTTTACTCTGCAACACAAGAAGCTAGATACTCTCAACAGATACCCGTAGGACATTCCCATTGATGATGTAGGGATTCAGAATGTACATATTATATAATAAGATCTAAAGATTATTAAAGCCCTAAAAGAAAATGTAGGGAAAATTTGTGATGTCATTGGAGCCATTTCTTGGTTGTAGCACCAAGAACAGAGATGGCAAGAAAAATAATGGATGCTATAAAATGTCTGTGCAAAGCTGACGCCACCCCAGATGTCAGAGGAAGGCTATGAAATGGAGGAAAACATTTTCACATTATACATACAACTAGCAGCTAACATCCAAAATATAAAATCCACCTCATACAATTTAACAAAAACCTATAATTAAATGAAAACTGGACAAAATGTGGGCATTTCTCCAAAGAAAATTACAGATTGTTAGTAAACACATGCTCAACACCACTAATCATCATGGAAATTAGAGTCCAAGCCTCTACATATTCAACAAACGGCCAGGCCACCAGCAAGTCTATTTTTTGGTTTGTTTGTTTTTTTAACAAAAAGCCTGAAGAGCAAAGGTGTGGACAAATTGAAACCCTATGCACCACTGATGGGAAAGTGGAATGGTACAGGGTACCTCTATGGAAATATTATGAACTTTTCTCAAATGTAAAAGTATCATGGTCTACTCACCCATATCTGTTATCTATCTATCTCTCTATCTCTATCATCTATCTATCTATCTATCTATCTATCTATCTATCTATCTATCTATCTATCTCTATCTATCATCTATCTATCTATATTCTATCATCTATCATTTTTCATATATCTATTATCTATCTATCTATCATTTTTCTATCTATATCTATTGCCTATCATCTACCTATCCATCATCTATTTGTCTTTCATCTATCATTTATCACATATCTATCATCTACTTATCTGTCATCTATTTATCTATCTATAATATATGTCTATTTTTTCTGTCATCTATATATGTATGTCTGTTTATCTGTCCATCTATATACCTACAATCTATCTAGCTATCATCTATCATCTATTTATCTATCATCTATCATATGTATGTCTAATTTTCTATCATATATATGTTTGTCTGTCTATCTGTCTGTCTGAGATAGATATAAAAGAACTCACAGCAAAGTTGGCATTATTTGCTTACTCTGTTAACCTCATTATCTGTCTAAGAAGTGAAAGATTATATTTCCTAAGTCTCAAGCACTGGGCTCTTCTGTAAACATTCTCCTGGTAGTGCATATGATTGTCACAAGTCTGTTATAATATTACCAACATTTCAAAGATGAGCAGGATGCAGCACAGAGACATTATTCAGCTTTGCAGGCTTATGCAGCTGGTAATTTATGGAAACACAGTGGAAACTAGTGCTGTTTGGCTCCAGACTGCCCATTTCAAAAAGATCTTGGCATTTACAGAAGCTACATTGGGAATGATTTTGTTGAAAAAAATTTGGTTACAATAATGTTGGGAATTAAAGATCTTGGCTTTCTGATTTTTTTTTTTTTTTTGAGAATGAAATAGAGTTTGGGTAATGAGCACTCTTAAAGTTATCCAGCTTCTGCTGGAAATGTGAGTCTACTTGGATGTAAATGGCTGTAGGAGCTTTTAATTGTTCCTATCTGTAATTAGAAAGGGGCTGGGAAGATGATTTAGCAGTTAAGAGCACTGACTGCTCTTGCAGAGGACCTAGGTTTTGGTTCCTACCACAAAAGACAGTGAACAACTGTCCCTAACTTCAGTCCAGGCAATCCAGCACCCTCTTCAGCCTCCATGGGTATTTGACTACAAAGGTGCACTTCCATATATACAGGGAAAGTTCTCATAGACATGAGAAAAAAGACCAAGAGCAAGATTCCTTTTCTCTGTGGAATGTGCAGAGGGTGTTCTCCATGCCTGCCCTCTGCTGCCTCCCAGTTGGATGAATGGAAATCCTGTCACCATTCCTTTATGCCTTCTCTTTCCTCCGTCTTCTCATGGCCCATGATGCTTCACTCATCCTCTTACCTGCATGCATATGCTTGCACAGGACATGATGTTTATTCTCTTCTTATGGTAACTTTCAGGAGAGGCCCTTCCACTCTCTCCTTTTGGCCCTGCCTGCCCTAGCACCAGTGTGGTTCCTGGGCTCAGCACTGCAGCCTCCTTCTGCTGTGGCCATCCTATTTGCAGAGTCGAATTTCCCTGGAGGGTTTCTAACATTTCTGGTAAAATTGTCCCATTTGAAATGCCTAAACTGATACCTACTGATTAGATTCTGAAAATTATAGAGATGCTTATCTATATTTCATGTTTTCCTGGGCTATTAATGACTACCGTTCTGTTTTTCATTGGAACTGCCTAGTAAATATTTTTGAAGGATTTTATTAGTGTCACTTTCTTTAAGAAGTAGCATGATTACATTGAAAGATTTTGTGTAGGTTGGAGAATTTTGAAAGAGAGTTAATTGTGGGGCTGGAGCGATAGCCTATCAGTTAAGAGCACCAACTGCTCTTGCAGAGGACCAGGGTTCGATTTCCAGCACCCACATGGCGGCTAAGAACCGTCTGTAACCCCAATTCCAGGAGAACTCCAGTTCCAGGGGAATCCGAGACCCTCTTCTGACCTCTGCGGCATTGCATGACATGGGAGCACAAACCTGCATGCAGACAGTACATTCATACACATACAAAAATAAATTAAGAAAAAAATTGTTTAAAAGAGAGTGAATTGTAAACTCACATTGTAGTAATATTGACCAATTTCACATTATCGTTAAAGTATGGTAGTATAGTTTTGCCAATAGTCAATGTTCAGAAATTATAGTAGTCATGGAATTTCAAATATATTTTAAGATATATTTACATATTTTAGTTTTAGGAGCATATAAGAGGTCAGTTTAGTTATTATACATCTTTCTGTTTCTTTTATTGTTGTGGTTCTCTATAATTTTATGTTGCTCCAAAGTATGCATACATATACTCCGCATATATTCCAAACTGAAAGACTAAAAATAAGCTATCGGTAAATTCCAAAACATGATTAAGATTCATATTCTAACAGTAATTTTGCATGTAGGCAGAAAGAAATATAGCTTTATGTTCCCAGGTTATATAGTAAGTTGATGTATGTTTTAATATACTTTCAAAGAAGAGATTGATTCTTTCTCATCAATCATAGAACTTGGGAAAATAGAGACATAAACTTCAAGTTATATATATAGTAGCATCAAGCTTGAATTACATATAAGAATTTGGTGCTAGGATCCACAAATGTGGGACACAATAGGTCATTTGTCTTTCTGGGACAGTGTTATTTCCCTTAGCATAACAGCTTTTAGTTCCATCCATTTATGCCCAAATTTCATGATGTCATCTTTCTTTATCTCTGAATAGAACTCCATTGTGTAGATGCACCACATTTTCATTATTCACTCAGCAGTTGTGGGGCACTGGGTTGCTTCCAGCCTTTTCCTATTGTGAACTAAGCTGTGATAAGTATGGTTGTGCATGTATCTCTGCAATAAGATGAGTCATCTGGGTATATACTCAGAAGTGGTATGATTGGGTCAGGTGGTAGATTCATTTTGAGTCTTTCATAATTTCGCCATACTGCTTTCCATAGGGGTTGCACAAGTTTCCATTTCCACCAGCAGTGGATGAGTGTTCCCCTTTCCCCACAACCTCTCCACCATTTGATATTATTTGTTTTCTTGATCATAGCTAGTCTTACCAGGGTAAGATGAAATCTTAAGTGGTTTTAATTTGCATTTGCTTAATTACTAGTGAGGTCCAACACTTTTTAAGATGTTTCTCAGCCATTTTTACTTCATTTGTGAAGTCTCTGTTCAGCTCTTTACTCCAACTTTTGACTGGGTCATTTGTTTTCTTGCTCTTGATTTTTGAGTAATTTATACAATCTGGATGTTAGACCTCTGTCAGATGTGTCACTGATGACAGTTTCCTTCTATCCTGTGGATTTTCCGTTTACTTCTTAGATTGTTTCTTTCCCTGTACAGAAGCTTTTTAGTTAAATGAGGTCCCACTTGTCAATTGTTGATCTTATTTCCTGTGCAACTGGTGACTGATTTAGAAAGTCTTTTCCTACACCCATATCTTATAGATTACTGCTAATATTTTCTTCTTTCATTTTCAGAGTGTCAGTTTTTACACTGAGGTCTTTGATCTGCTTGGAGTTGATATTTTGTACAGTGTGAAAGATAGGGTTTTAATTTTATTCTTCTACAAGTGGTAATCCTGTTTTGCCAGCACCATTTGCTGAAGATGCTATCTTTCTTCCACTGAGTCTTCTTGGCCTCTTTCAAATGTGTGGTGGCTGAAATTGCATGTGCTCAAGTATGGAACTTCAATTTTGTTCCATTGATCTAAAGGTCTGTTTTTGTGCAGTACCAGGCTGTTTTTATGGGAACTGTCTAGTAAATATTGATCATGAGGAAAGACTATAAAATGACTAAATTATTAGATTAGAATTTATACAAAGGGAAGTTCTTACTTATACCAGGATACAACTCCCCTAAGAATGCAAACACCTTGAATAAAAATACCTGTAGCATCTATTTTTGACACACGAGGCTTTGCATCTCAAGGTTTTCAATAGAGCATTCCATCTCAAATCATTATAACCCTAATTAGGTCCACAAAGATATATTCATTCTGAGTTTTGAATACAATTAATTTTTTTAAATCTGTCATTTTCCTTCTCATAAATATTGTAAGTATTTTTGCATGAATAAATATAATTGGTGGTCTGACCCATGAATAGATATGCATAGTTTCCTTTGGAAAAGAAGACACAAATTGAGACTCATTCACTGGATGCAATTCAAACATATATACCAGAGAATTAGAAGATGAAGATGAAGGGTGACACACTGGCAAGTTCTAACAGGGAATAACTTTCAGTAAATTTGATTTCAAATATCAGAAGTGGGTGGTGGCTAAAAGTGTCTAGTCTAAAAAGAAGTAAAATTGAAGAACAAGAAAAAGATAATTGTTTTAGTTTCTCTTTAATTGCTGTGACAAAGCATACTGACCACTACCAACTTGGGGAGGAAAGGGTTGTATTCAGCTTACATCTCCTGGGTCACAGTTCACTCAGGGAGCCCAAGGTAGGAACTCAGGGTAGGTACCTGGAGGCAGGAGCTGGAGCATAAACCATGGAGGAATGCTTCTTACTGGCTTGCTCCCCTGGCCCATGCCCAGCCTGCCCTCTTATATGGTACACAACAACCTGCCCAGGGTGGCACCACCCATAGTGGGCTGGGACCTCCCACATTGCTCAACGATCAAGGCAGTACTCCACAGATGTGGCCACAGGCCAGTGCAATGGAGCCAATTCCCCAGTTGAGGCTCCCTCAACCCAGGTGTGTCAAGTTGACACTAAAGCTATCCAGCACATCCATACAGGAAGGATTCATACATATAGCACCCTCTCCAAGTGAGGAGTGATGAGTGCCACATTTTAGACAGAGAGTATTAGAAAATTGGCACTTTATCTCTGAAACAGACATTTTAAAGACAATTTAACAGAAAAAGAGAGGGGGAAGAATAAGTTGTGCAAAGTAGAAGCAAAGGAGAAGAGATTATACCACAGGAAAAACCTCTCCATTAATATTCAGTTAGAGCTGTGGTAAGATAAGAGAGTAATTGCATCAGATATCTGCAGTGTTTAACATGGGAACTTGGTCAGAGAGCATATGCAGTAGAACTGAACACAGATTCCAGGATGTGTGCCCCAAATCAGGAAAGCAATCCCAGGGCAGGATTCCCAGAGGTGTGACCAGCAAGTCTCACCAGATATGAGAAGAACTATCAGATGTATGCCAGGAATATGGAAACCTGGGCAGGAGTATAGAGAAAGGTGAATCTGTGGTCCTCAGTCAAAGGAGGCTGCATTCGGACTGCATTCCCTATAAAGTTCTCTTTCACCTTACCAGGCTACTCTCTCTCTCTCTCTCTCTCTCTCTCTCTCTCTCTCTCTCGGCTTTCCCAAAGAAAATATGGTGGCCTGATTTGCACGAATTGCATATGGCAGTCTCCTGAGCCAGGGACTCATTTAGGTTATCTGATTGCTTTTCTTTATTTCTCTCTATCAGAAAATAAGTGGTAGGTTAGTAATAGAGCCCATTAAGGGATTCACATTCTTTTTTTTTTAATATAATGCTCTTATTGGTGTTTTATGTCTTTCAGACATTATTTTTCAGTGCAATTTAAGCATATTCCCCTTTCCCTTGCCCCCACCCCATCCCAGATCATGCATTCTGCCATAAATGACCTGGATCTTTCTCAGTCTTTTTTTTATGTTTAGGAATTCACATTTTCCTCCTTTAATTTTATGTTACTCTAAACTATGAGTACATACTTTCAACCCATATACAGTAATTACAGAGTCTGAAAATAAGTGATGGGTCAGTTCTAGAGTCCATTAAGAGATTTATGTTCTAGCAACATAGTTACTTTCAGATAAACAGACATATAATAGTAATGTTGTTCAGCTTGCCTTTCAACTAGAGATTTAGTGTTAGCATCCACAAATGAGGGAAACCATTCTCTGCTTGTTTTTCTGGGACTGTGTTACTTCACTTAGCATAATGGCTTCAAGTTCCATACATTTACATGCAAAGTTCATGCTGTCATCTTTCTTTACCACTGAATAGTATTCTAATAATGCTGAACAGCTTGCCTTTCAATTGGGGATTTGGTGCTAGCATCCACAAATGAGGAAAACCATTCCCCATTTGTTTTTTTCTGGGACTGTGCTACTTCACTTAGCATAATATCATTTACTTCCATCCTTCTACCTGCAAAGTTCATGATGTCATCTTTCTTTATTGCTGCATAGAATTCCATTCTGTAGATGTACCACATTTTCTTTATCCACTCATCAGTTGAGGGGCACTTGAGTTCTTTCCAGCTCTTTACTCTTGTGAAGAAAGCTGCAATAAACATAGATGTGCATGTATCTCTGCAGTAAGATGAGTCTTACCAGGAGTGGTATGACTGTGTCAGGTTGTAGGCTCATTTTGAGTCTTTTAAGCATTCTCCATACTGCTTTCCATAGTGGTTGTACAAGTTTACATTCCCACCAGCAGTGGATTAGTGTTCCCATTTCTCCACAACCTCTCCACGATTTGGTATCATTTGTTTTATTGATCCTACCCAGGCTTATTGAAGTGAGATGATATCTTAAAATAGTTTTAGTGTGCATTTTCTTAATTATTACAATGTTGAACACATTTTAAGATGTTTTTCATCATCTTTACTTCTTCACTGGTGAAGTTTCTGTTCAGCTCTTACTCCATCTTTTGAGTGAGTCATTTGTTTTATTATTTGTTTTGTGATTAGTTTATATATTCTGGAAATTAATGCTTTGTCAGATGTATGAGTGATGAAGGTTTCTTCCCCCCACTCTGTGGGTTTTCTCTTTACTTCTTTCATTGTTTCTTTCACTGTACAGAAGCTTTTGAGTTTAATAAAGGTCCCACTTGTCAATTGTTGACCTTATTTCCTGTGCACCTGCTGTCTGATTTAGAAAGTCTTTTCCTACTCCTATGTTTTGTAGGTTGCTGCCAATGTTTTCTTCAATCACTGTGCTGGATAGCTTTAGTGTCAACTTGACACACCTGGGTTGAGGGAGCCTCAATTGGGGAATTGGCTCCATTGGATTGGCCTGTGGCCACATCTGTGGAGTATTGTCTTGATTGTTGAGCAATGTGGGAGGGCCCAGCCCACAATGAGTGGTGCCACCCTGGGCAGGTGGTTGTGTACCTTATAAGAAGGCAGGCTGGGCATGAGCCAGGGGAGCAAGCCCATGAACAGCATTCCTCCATGGCCTGTGCTTCAGCTCCTGTCTCCAGGTTCTTGCCCTGAGTTCCTGCCTTGGGCTCCCTAAGTGATGAACTGTGACCCGGGAGATGTAAGCTGAATAAACCCTTTCCTCCCCAAGTTGGTGTCAGTCAGAGTGTTTTGTCAGAGCAATGGAAGACAAACTAGAAGAATGACCTTCAGTGTTTCGGGTTTCAAGTTGAGGTCTTTGATCCATTTGGAGTTGATTTATGTACAGGGTGAGAGGTAAGGATTTAATTTTATTCTACTATAAATGGTGATACAGTTTTGTAAAAACATTTGCTGAAGATGCTCTCTTTCCTCCATTGAGTCTTCTGTTATTTTTCTTTCTGCTCTTATAATAGCTAATACAGTTTTCTTTTTCTTTTTTAAATGCTTTTATTGATGTTTTGTGTATTTCAGACATTTTTTCAGTTCAATTTAAGCATACTCCCCTTTCCCTTGCTCCCACCCCACCCCAGATCATGCATTATGCCATAACTTTTTGCATCTTTCTCTGTCATTTTTTATGTTTAAGAATTCACATATTCCTCCATTAATTTTATATTACTCCAAAATATTGATACATACTTTCCACTCATATACAGTAATTACAGAGTCTAAAAATAAGTGATGGGTGGATTATAGAGCCTGTTGAGAGATTTACATTCTAGTAACATAGTTGCTTTCAGAGAAACAGAAATATAACAATAATGTTGTTCAGCTTGCCTTTCATCTGGGGGATTTGGTGTTAGCATCCACAAATGAGGAAAACCATTCCCTGCTTGTTTTTCTGGGACTGTATTACTTCAATTAGCATAATGGCTTCAAGCTCCATCCATTTACCTCAAAAGTTTATGATGTCATCTTTCTTTACTGCTGAATAGTACTCCATTGTGTGCATGTACCACAGTTTTGTCATCCACTCATCTGTCGAGGGGCATTTGTGTGGGTTCCAGCTCTTAACTGTTGGGAAGAGAGCTGCAGTAACCATGGATGTGGATGTATCTTTGCAGTAGGATGAGTCTTTTGGGTATATACACAGGAGTGGTATGACTGGATCTGGTAGTAGGCTCATTTTGAGTCTTTAAGTGTTCTCCACATTGCTTTCCATAATGGTTGTACAAACTTACATTCCCACCAGCAGTGGATAATTGTTCCCCTTTCCCCACACCCTCTCCAGCATTTGGTGTCTTTTTTTTTCCCTTGATCTCAGCCAGTCATATCAGAGTGAGATGACATCTGAGAGTGGTTTTAATTTGCATTTCCTTAATTATTAATGATGTTGAACACTTTTTAAGATGTTTCTCAGACATCTTTAATTCCTCACTGTTGAAGTCTCTGTTATAATAGCTAATATAGTTTTCAATATTTTATTATTTTTACTTTACAAAAATCAATAAATATCATCAAGCATGTAAATGGACTGAAAGACAAAAAACACACCATCTTCTCAATTGATGCCAAAAAAAGCCTTTGACAAAATCCAGCATCCCTTCATGCTTAAAGTCCTGGAGTGAATTGGATTGGAGGGATCATTCCTCAATGTAATCAAAGCCATATACAGGAAACCCATAGCCAATGTCATCCTAATGGGGAAATTACAGAAGCATTCCTTTTAAAGGTAGGAACTCAGCAAGGCTGCCCCCCTGTCACCACTCCTCTTCAATATAGTGCTTGAAATGCTTGCTAGAGCAATAAGGCAAGAAAAGGAAGTTAAAGGAGTACTAATTGGAAAATAGGCAGTCAAGCTATCCCTTTTTGCTAATGATATGATTGTTTACTTAACGGATGCTAAAAACTCCATGAGAAAACTCCTAGAAACAATTAAGAGCCTCAGTAAAGTGGCAAGATACAAAATTAACCTAGAAAAATCAGTAGCCTTTCTTTACACCAATAAACAACTGAAGAAGGAATTCAAGGAGACCTTCCCACTCACAATAGCCTCAAAAACAATAAAACACCTTGGAACAAACCTAACCAAAGATATCAAATATCTCTACAACAAAAAATTTTAAACCCTGATATCAAAGATCTCTACAACAAAAATTTTAAACCCTTGAAGAAAGAAATTAAAGAAGACATCAGAAGATGGAAAAAAAAACCTCCCATGATCATGGATTGGGAAAATTAGTATAGTAAAAATGTCTCAAACTCTTGTATAGATTTAATGCAATCTCAATTAAAATCCCCAAGAGTTCCTTCACAGGCTTGAAAAAAAAGTCCTTAAATTCATTTGGAAAAACAAAAGACCCCGAATAGCCAAAACAATCCTAAGTTGAAAAGTGCAATACAGGGGGGTCTCTATACCAGATGTCAAACTATATTGCAGGGCTATAGTCATAAAAACAGCTTGGTACTGGCACAAAAACAGACCTGTTGACCAATGGAACAAAACTTAAGATCCAAACTTGAGCACATAAAATTTCAGCCATCTCATATTTGACAAGGGGGCCACGAATATACAATGGAGGAAAGACAGCATCTTCAGCAAGTGGTGCTGGCAAAACTGGATCACCACTTGTAGAAGAATGAAATTAAACCCCTACCTCTCTACCTGTACAAAAGTCAACTCCTGATGGATCAAAGACCTCAATGTGAAACCCCAAACTCTGAAGGTGATAGGAGAAAAAGTTGGCAGCAGAATACAAGACATAGGCTTAGGAAAAGACTTCCTAAATCAGACAGCAGCTGCCCAAGAATTAAGGTCGACAATTGACAAATAGGATTTCATTAAACACAAAAGCTTCTGTACATCAAAAGAAACAATCTAGGAAGTGAAGAGAAATCCCACAGAGTGGGAGGAAACCTTCACTGCAGATACATCTGACAAAGCATCGATTTCCAGAATATATAAACTACTCAAAAAACAAAGAAGAAAGAAAACAAATGACTCACTCAATAGATGGAGCAAAGATCTGAACAGAGACTTCACAAGTGAGTAATTAGAGATGGCTGAAAAACATCTTAGGAAGTGTTCAACATCATTAATAATTAAGGAAATGTAAATCAAAATCACTTTAAGATATTATCTTAAATAAGACTGATTAGGATCTAGAAAACAAATGATACTAATTGCTGGAGAGGTTGTCAGGAAAGAGGAACACTCATCCACTGCTGATGATAATGTAAACTCGTACAGCCACTATGGACAGCAGTGTGGAGAACCCTTGGAAACTTGGAATGAACTTGCCACCTGACTCAGCCATAACATTCCTGGGAATGTATCCACAAGACTTGTCTTACCACAGAGACCCATGCACAGCCATGTTTATTTCAGCTCTCTTCACAAGGAAGGAGTTGGAATAGCAAGGAGTTGGAACCAACCCAAGTGCCCCTCAACTGAGGAGTGGATAGAGAAAATGTGGTACATCTACACAATGGAGTTCTATGCAGTGGTGAAGAAAGATGACATCATGAACTTTGCAGGTAAATGCCTAGAACTAGAAGATATCATGCTGAGTGAAGTAACATAGTCCCAGAAAAACAAACGAGGAATAGTATCCCTCATCTGTGAATGCTAGCACCAATTACCTAATTGTATGGCAAACTGAGCAATGTCAATATGATCTCAAAACAACTGTGCTCTTATATTGTGAATCCCTTAAAATATAATAAAAATAATAAAAAAGATATTTACACATCGCTGTTTATTGCATCATTATTTACCCAATAAATAAGTCATGGAAACTGCTTAGGTGTTCAAAACCAGAGGAATTGAAACAAAAATATGCTGTTTACACAGTGGCACTATTTTCAGACATAAAGAGAATACAGCTTTTGTTATATTCTAGTAAATGGATGAAAGTGGGAATATTAATTGTCTAGAGGATAAGTAGAATGAAAGGATGAGTCAATGTTAAGAAGTGGAGAGTAGGAGGTTTGTGGTGGGGTTGTGCTCAGTGTACTATCTCTACTGTGTGAAAGTGTCCTTAAGTAGCACCTTAGCAAGTACAATGAACATATGCAAAATGAACATATGAATACAAACATGCATCTAGAAAAGAATTACTTGTCCATGTATATTATTATAGTTGGAACCTGGTTTGCTTATGTTTGTTTACTATTTACCTGGAACATCACAATTGATGAACAATAAGTAAAATGATTAATATTGCAATAAGTTGGTAAGATATAATCCCTGCCCTGAAAATGCAGCAACCTAAAGAATTCCTGAGGTATTAGTAATTTAAGAACACAATATTATGAGTTAAGAACTTCCTCAATGTATATGATAATATCCTTGCTGTTCCAACAAATCTCAGAGTCATCTCAAACACCTCACCCACTCAATTTGGTTTTTAGTTGTGAAATTTATGCTGTCCTAATACTATTGGGTGGGAATCTGGCTGCCCTGAAGTGCATCCAACTTACCAGAAGTCACATAATTAAAAGAGAGAAGAACCTGACTCCTCCTTTGCCAACAAATATCAGATGAACATAGATCCTCAGCCACAAGTGGTTACTAAGTCACCAACACTCCCTTTCTTTTTTTTCTGATATCTGCCTATTTTATTTTATTTTCTTTATTTTTTTTATTTTTTAACAATAAGTAATAATTTATGAGTACAAGCTTGTATGTACAATCAAGTTGATCAAATAAGTGTCTAGTCTATATTGCTGTAGTATCACCATTCACCCTAATCATAGCCCTTACATTCTACCATGCCCCTTATTCCACAGATTGTCCCCTAGGCTTAGAAAAGGGGCACAGGTGGATGAGAGGCAAAACAGTCTACTTTCTCTGGAGCTGTTTTCTTGGACTCTGGTCAATTCTGGCTGTTTCCTTTCATGGGCTGACAGTTTGTTCAGGAATAACCTTTCAATCCTATTAATGATACATAAGCAATTAGATATATCAGTATTTAAACAATACTAATTGTTATGGTAGGTTACTTTGGTATAGACACAGATATTTGGATGGTATGTTAATCCATGAATTACATTTTTTTCTGTAAAATATGACAGGGTCTTACTGTGGCTTATAACATCTCCTAACCACTAGAGGATGTAAGCTTGTGGCATCAGCCATGGGTTATTCCTCCAAGGAGAGAGCTAATAGCCAATTAGATTTGGGATATACAGGCATATGGCTGCCACTGCTGCACAGTATTTCCAGGCAGGTGAGGTGTAGCTGGTGCTGACGGAGGAGTCTTGCTTGACTCAAGGAGACCTATATTTGCTTTGTTGGTTTAGTGGCCTTTGGTATCACTCTCTGGTATTCCAGAGACCAACTGTACATTTGCAAGTGCTGTCTCAGTAAATCTTTCCCATGCTTACATCAGGTTTTCGAGAGCAGGGCCTTATCGCCTCTCTTCTTGCAGGTATCTCAGTTTACAGGCAAGAAGCCTTTACTTTTGGGGGAGCGGGGCTTGGCTCCCCTGGCCAATATTTGGTAGAATAATCCATTGCTGATATCAGAGCTCTCCTGTATTAATATATTTTGCTTAAATGCACAGCTTAAGGAGACTTTAGTATTATATTTGGTACTGAATAGAGAATAATCCTTTTCACAGTTCCTATGTCTATTCATCAATTAAAGAAGGCAGTTTTACTGGTTTTATAAGAGATTACCTCTATAACAGTTGGCTTCAGTTTACAGTTAGAGAACGACCTCATCATCATCATATTCCTCCTTCTTCTATGAAAGGGAGGTAAGAAAGTCTCTCATATTAAAACTTTGTGACACCTAAAAGGTAAGTTTTGTTAGGACTCATTATAAACAGTTATTACAAGTAGGATCCACAGAGGGGTTTGATGCCTGTATATTCCCACAGGTCAAAATGTCACCAACTTTAAGGCTGAGAAAGAAAAGATACAGCTTTGCATTGCGTAGGATGTACCAGGAAGTACCAGAAGAAAGGTTAGCCTGTATGAACATTGAAAGGAAGAAATGCCTCAGACTGCTTCAGGCATCAAACCCCTCTGTGGATCCTACTTGTTACACTCCCTTTCAAAGATATCCTTTTGTCTGACTTGAGTTTGAGCAGGTGCTGTGCATCCTGTCACAACTAGTGTGGATTCAAATGTCTGGATGACCGGCTGTCTTGTAGTCATCCACAACTGCTGTCTGTTTCGATCTTTCAGCCCCTTATTCTACAGAGATCCCTGAGCTTTGGGATGAGGGGTGTAGTTTAGAGGTCCTAATTAGAGCTGAGCACTCTGCCGTCTCCTATTCTCTGCACATTTCCATTTCATGTATCCGTGTCAATGGCTTTCTATTGCAAGAAGCTTTAGTGATGAGGGTTGAGGGATGCATAAGAATAAGTCATCAGGAGTCCTTTTAACACTAAATCCATTTAGGAGAATATTGCTTATCAGTTCTCTGCTAGGAGCCATGACCCACCTAGTAACTTGTTCTGGGCCCCATATATGCCAGATATGGCTTCCACTTCTTGGAACAGGCCATAAATCCAATGAGGAAGTGGTTGGCTACTTCAATAACACAGAAATATTGGTGCCACTATTACATATGTGGGCAAAACTTGTCAGGCCACTCATTATCATAGCTCACTGGGTTCATAGCTGGGTAGGACTGATGACTCCTTCCAGCACTATGAAAGTTTGACAGTAGGGATGAAGCATGCAAGTCAGTACCTGCTTGATTTCTCCATGTTTTATGAGTAGAGTCTGTGTTTTCTTCAACATTTGGGTCTTACTGTTAAGTTCTAGAGGGTAACCAAGAGCAATGGCAAGAGCTTGTAATGTTGCAGGGGTCTCTGGGATCCCAGTGGCTAAGGGCATTAAAGAAAGCTAACCCATTCCTAGTACTCTAGGTTTTTATTTGCTAGAATGAGGCACCAAGGTGGGATATTGCATCCCCATTTCAGGGTACATCCATGTAAATGCCTTATCTATATGTACATATTTTTGAGAGCTTAGACAATAGTAGGTTTCTGTATATCTTTTCATTTATTTTTATTTTATTTTATTTTATTTTTTTATTTTTGTAGAACTCACACAACAGCTCCCAATCAAACCCAGTCCCCTCCATGCCCCAACCTCCCATCAGAACTCAATAATTACAACATCCAAGCTAAGCCCTATCTAGTCATGCTCCCAAACCCAAATGTCCTTCTGTGCAAATAGAGTTTTGTAATCGGCTTTTAGTGTAGTTATTCCCTATCTCATTCCCTCTTCTGCCCTACCCTCCAATCTCTAACCAATTAAATAATTTCCATTATCAACTTACTGTCTTTACATAGCTGTATTCTATCTCCATTCCATGGAAAGATACCATCTACCCTATGTCACCTTACTAGTTTCTGAGCCTCTATACGTATTTCAAATGAAGCAGACATTTGTTAGGATTCATAGCTAACAACTGAGAGAGAGAGAGAGAGAGAGAGAGAGAGAGAGAGAGAGAGAGAACTTGTCTTTCTGTGTCTGGGGTACCTCACTCAGAATGACTGTTTGCAGTTCCATCCATTTACCTGTGAATTTAATAATTTCCTTTCTCATAATTGCTGAATAATATGCCATTGTGTAAATGTGCCGCATTTTTCTTAGCCATTCATATGTTGATGGAAATTCATGCTTTATCCATATCCTGGTTATAATGAATAGCACAAGTCCTGTGGTATGTGGTTAAGAATGGTATAGCCTTGGGGCTGGAGAGATGGCCTAGCGGTTAGGAGTGAAGACCGCTCTTGCAGAGGACCTGGGTTCAGTCCCCAGCACCCACATGGTGGCTGAGAACCGTTCGTAACACCAAATCCAGGAGAACTCCAGTTTCAGGGGAATCCGACGCCCTCTTCTGACCTCCTCGGCATTGCACGACACAGGTGCAATGTACTGTCTGCATGCATAGACCTGCATGCAGACAGTACATTCATACACATAAAAAAAATAAAGAATGGTATAGCCCAAAATCAGTTTCTAGCTTTTCCATTTTTTTAAATTTTCCTAGAACATATTTTTTAATTTTTAAAAAAAATTTTTCTTTGAATAACAACAGTAACAACTCCCCCCGAACAACACAAAATAATAATGATGAAACAAAGCAAAAAAACGGGGGGGTGATTTCCATTTTTTTCCTGGTGAAGTAAAGATCAATCTACAGGGCTGGGTACGTAATTCTTCTCTTTTTTTTTTTTTATATATATTTTCCCTTTATTCTTTCTTACTCTTTCGGGGCTACCATAAGGGTAGGTGTATACTGGCTGGACCAGGAAGGCTTAAGTTCTCAACTGAGAAAGAATCTGGTTAATTGGGGCGGGGGGCTCACCCTTGAACTGCCTACTCAATTTCTAACTCCTGTTTAGTTATGTTACCCTCTGAAAAGGGTCACCCCAATCACCAAAAGGGATTCGGGATGCCAATCACTCTGACTTCTTCCATGCTGAAAAGGGACGTTGGGTGTGGCAACTGGGGTATCCCCCATTTAGAGGGTCAGTATAAAAGACACCCCCAAAGCATAACTAGAGGGAAAACATGTCTTTGACTAGTGCCCATGAAAGTGAAGTGAAGGCTGGAGTATTAGGTACATGATCTAGGCAGGGGACCAGGAGAAGTAAGAACAGTGTGAATTCAAATGTTCAACTTAAAAGTCCATTAGAATTTCTTGACAAGGGATTTCAAATAGTCAATTTATTAGGTTTCTCCTTCTGTTAAATTGGCCATGATATCTGGACTCAGGACCTGCTTCCCAGGTATTTTAATACTCAAGATAAATGTTTCCATTTAGTTGCTGGAAAAACGAGGAAAGAGGAAATGCTATATTGAGCTTTAATTGACAACAGTAGTGGACTTGTCCTTGAGCTGTAGGTGACCCTATCATTTTTTTTTTTTTTTTTTTTTTGTTTTTTTGGTCTTTTTGGAGACAGGGTCTCTCTGTACTCCGCTGTCCTGGAACTCACTCTGTAGCCAAGGCAAGATCTTAAGTTTGTGCCTGTTTAAGACCTTTGCAAATAACTTTAATCCTAATGTCTGGAGGCACAATTTTTCCTGGCTTTAAAAGAAATATATTGACTATCTTTTGGTTATACTCTTTCTTTTTTCTTTTTTTTTTTTCCGGTCTTTTCGAGACAGGGTCTCTCTCTAGCCCCAGCTGTCCTGGAACTCACTCTGTAGACCAGGCTGGCCTTGAACTGATAAAGATCTTCCTGCCTCTACCTCCCAAGTGCTAGGATTAAAGGCATGAGCCACCGAGCCCGGCAAGTTATTCTTTTTCTTTGGATGTTTAAATCCACACAATTAGCCGAAATTAATCAAAATTTGTTTTCTCAAGGTCAGTTGAGGTTCTGCTCATCAGGGGGCACTCGGGTTTTCAACGGGATTCTTCTGTACATTTTTAACCAGTTCCATCTACAGAGGACAAGGTCAGGTCTTGCTAGGCCATGCTTCTCTTTGGAGCACAAGGCAATTTTCGTCAATGACCTTCCTCTTTATAGACTGGACACTGGCTGGAGTTCTGTTAGTGGATCTCCAAGACTTTCCTGCACAGGAAGCCTGGTGATTCACAATTGTATAACATTTTAAGAGATGTGCCCAGAGAAATCCCCTGGAACAAATTGACCTCAGAGGGCAAGGAACGAAATTGTCCCTTAAATCCCTTGACCAAATTGGTATGGGTGTTAAGTATGGACATTAAGCCTCCAAAAAGTAATGTTACACCAATCTGATACTTTTAATTACTATATCATATTTACATAAAGGTCGAAAAAAGCATAAGAAGCCTTGCGTAAACATTGACTGGAAGATATTTAACACCATAGGATAAAAAGGCAACAGTGATGAGAGAGATTTAAACAATTTTAGGTGTATCTTAAATGTAAACAGTTTACTGCAAACTGAAGTAGTATCTTTACTTTCCCAAACCCCCTATCCTGGTTTGTATCTTTCCAATAACAGGAAACATACTTCTTTACCTGAATTAATCTTATAAATTTTACCAAATCCACCCAAAATATCTCTTTCTGGGCTGAATGCTGCTGGTTCAGGGAAGTAAACATAGCTTTTCTGGAGTGAAATTATCTTGAAATGGGCAGAACAGATATCAAAAGTACCACTTGCATAAGAGAGACAAAGAATATCTTTCAGTAGTCAGAGGTAACCATTTTTCTATGCCCCTTTAATCTGAATCTACAACTGCAAGTCCAGTATAAGCCTGGAATGGGCCAAAAACCAACTACAGTCTTGTGTGTTTATAATCCCATTTAGACCATGAGTAAACTAGCCTTAGTGTTTATACCATTCCACTCTAGACACATTTAACCACTTCACTCCAGTACAAGTATCTTATTTTCTAGTAAACATTGCAATATTTATACCCATCAAGAAAATTGGGACAGTCCCCCAAAACACATAACCCACAAATTAAAAACCTTAAAGTGACCCATATCTCACCCACAGAACACAACCAAAGGCCTTGAATTCTATTTTACCTAGAAGATATTTTTATTGAATTTGAGAGAACTTCATACAATATATTTAGTCATATCCAGATCTCCTCCCTGATCTGCCTTCCTCATATACACTTCTGCCAGTTTTAATGTACTCTATCACGTAAGGCCTGCCATGTCAAGTTTGTGTCCCCAAATGTCCTTCAGTTCCTGCCCACCCACTGGAACCTAATTAACTGATACAGCATCACTTCCTTGAACAAAACCAACTCTCCAGCTGCCAGTAGATACAGGTTGTCATTAATCCCTCAATGGATTTTAACCACTTCCCCACTTTTATGCTGGGATTTTGTCTGATTTAATCTTGCGTGTTTTTTTTTTTTTTTTTTTTTTTTTTTTCTGCTGTCACCATTGCATAAAAGCTCACAGAGTGATTTCTGGGATGTTTGGGCAGCTCTTTTATCTGACCACTTTTCTGCAATGGTCCCTGAGTCATGGGTGTCTTTTTGAGGTACCTCCACATTGAAGCACCTCCACATTTCCATAGTCTCTGCACCAGTTTGCACTCTCAGCAGCAGTGGACAAGGTCCCTCTTCTCCTCATGCACACCAGAATTTATTGTCATTTACTGTTTTACTCTAGCCATTGTGAGTGGAATAAGATGAAACTTCAAATCAAAGTCAATTTGCATTTCTTTTTTATAATACATTTATTGATGCTTTGTGTATTTCAGACATCATTTTTCAGTTCAACCTAGACATATTCCCCTTTCCCTTCCCTCTATACCATCCCAGATCATGCATTCTGCCATACATGTCATGGATCTTTCTCTCGGGCTTTTTAAAGTTTTTCTTTGCAAATGTTTATTGTTTTGGGAAGAATTTAACTATATCAGTCTGTTCTTTGACCCAGTCCTTATGTTGTTGAGGTTCACTCCCTATTGTACTGCTCCAAAATATGCCTATACAAATGTCATATATCTACCAGAATTTTGTCCTCCAAGGATAAACTGTATGTTAACTGTGATATATGTTTAGGAGTTCACATTTTTCACTTTACTTTTATATTACTCTAAAATATGGATATTTACCTTCCACCCATATACAGCTGCAAAGAACTCCATTGTGTAGATGTATCACATTTTTGTCATCTACTCTTCAGTTGAGGAGCATTTGGGTTGGTTCTAGCTCTTCACTATTGTGAAAAGAGCTGCAATAAACATAGATGTGTATGTATCTTTGCAGTAGGATGAGTCTTGTGGGTATATATCCAGGGTTGGTAGGCTCATTTTGAGTCTTTTAAGGGTTCTCCACACTGCTTTCCACAGTGGTTGTATGAGTTTACATTCCCACCAGCAGTGGATGAGTGTTCCCCTTTCCCTACAACCTCTCCGGCCCTTGGTGTCTTTTGTTTTCTTGATCTTAGCCAGTCTTATTGGAATGAGATGATATCTGAGAGTGGTTTTAATTTTGATTTCCTTAATTATTAATGATGTTGAAGACTTTTTAAGATGTTTGTCAGCTATTTTATTCCTCTCTGGTGAAGTCTCTGTTCAACTCTTTACTCCATCTTTTGAGTGAGTCATTTATTTTCTTCTTTGTTTTTTGAGTAAAGATTTTGAGCATTTGTTTAAGTATTCATATCTTTTGCAAACTCTCACATTATACCAAGTTCCATTTGTCATTCAGTTATTTATTTTCTTGATGTTTTCTTATTCTGCAGACAGCTGCTTCCTGCAAACAGCTGCTTCCTGAAAATGATGGAGTATTTTATTGTATAGGAGACTTTTTGTTTCATGTAGTACTGTTTGTCAGTTGATTTTAAGTCCTGTGCAATTAGGGTCCTGTTTGGAAAGACCAGACCTTTGCCTTTAAGTTCCTGTGTAAGTGTCTCCACTTTCTTCCATCCACTTCAGTGTATCATGTTTTCTGTTAGGTCTTTGATCCATTTGGAGTTATGCATTTTGCAGCTGCAAGATGGGGATTTAGCTTTACTCTTCTAGTATAGATACTCAGTTTGAAAAGCACCATTAATTGAAGATGATATTTTCTCTCTAGTATGAATCTTGGGACTTTTTGTCAATTGTCAGGTGACTATAGGTTCCTGAACTTGTATCTAGGTCTTCAACTCTGTTCAGTTGATCAATGTTTCTATTTTTAAAGCAGTACCATGATGCTTTTATTGCTATAGCTGTGTAGTATAACAAAAATTAGGAATGTTGATACCACCAAGTTTTTTTTTAATTGATCAAGATAGTGTTTACTATCTTTGGATTGTAGTTTCCACATGGAATTTGAGATTACCTTTTCAGTATCTGTGTAGAATTCCACTGGAATTTCGATGAGGTTTGCATTTTATCTGTAGGTTACTTTTGGTAGGATAGATATTTTCCATGAGCAAGGGAGTTTTTTACATCTTCTGGTATCTTCTATTTTTTTTCCTTTGTAGTTTTAAAGTATTTTATTATGCAAATATTTCACTTCCTTAGTTAGATTTATTCCAAGTTATTTTTGAGGTTATTGTGAATGGGATTATTTCTCTCATTTATTTCTTAGTATATTTGTTGTATAAATATATGAAAGCTACTGATTATTGTGTGCTAATTTTGTATCCTACTAATTGACTAAATACAATTGTCAGCTATAATACTTTGTCCTGGAGTCTCCTAGTCTTTTATGTATAGAAACATATCATCTGCAAGTAAGCATACTTTGACTTCTTACTTTTTTCTATTTTTTTTTTCCTTTATCTCCTTCACCCAGCTTATTTCTCTGGTTAGTATTTTAAGTAGTGTATAGGACAGGAATGGTTAGAAAGGGCATATTTGACTAGTTCCTGATTTAGCAAAAATGCTTTAATTTTTTCTCCATTTAACATGATGTTTATTCTAGGCTTGTCCTAAATCACATTTATTATGTTTAAATATGTCTCCTTACCTCTAGATTTTCTAGGACTTTCATTACACTGTTATTTTGGATTTTTTTCAGAGGAATTTATGCACCTATAGAGATGATTATATGATTTCTGTATTTGAGTCTGTTTATTTTATTTATTAATTTACAGATGTTGTACCATCCCTGTATCACTGGGATTAATTGACTTAATCATGGTGGATAATATTTTGATGTGAATTCAGTTTGTAATTTTTTTTTTTTTGAGACAGGGTCTCCTTGTAGCCCCAGATGGTCTGGTACTTGCTTATGTAGATGAGGCTGGCCTTGATCTCACAGAGATCTCTCTATGTCTGCCTCTGGAGTGCTGAGATTTAAGGTGTGCACCACTACACCCAGCTAGTTTACAATTATTTTATTAAGAATTTTTAAATCTAAGTTAATTATAAAGATTGACCTATACTTTGCATTTTGTTGGATATTTGGTTTTGGTATAAGTATAATTCTGGCTTCATAGGAATAATTTATAAATCTTCCTTCATATTCTACTTTATGTAATATTTGATGAATATTGGTGTTATTTCTTAAATGAAACTCTAGTAGAATTTTTCACTGTGTTCTTCTGATTTTGGAAGTTTGTAGTTCAAATTTACTTTTAGACATAGTTTCCCTGTGGTCCTAGCTGATTTAGAAATCACTGTGTGCTTCAGGTTGACCTTGATCTCACAGAGTTCTACCTCCAGAGTGCTGTATTAAAGGAATTCTGTGTAACACTATGGCCAGGCTTAGTTGGGAGATTTTAAATTACTTCTTCTATCTTATTAATTTCTATGATTATATTTCAATTATTTGCTACAGTTTGATTTAACCTTAAGTGACATATATTCATTTATTACTTTAATATTTTACAATTTATTGGAATAGAGAATTAAAAATATTTATTTACTTATTTTTCTTATGTGTATGTTTCACCTGTATGTAAGAGCATCAGTACTGTTTGATGCCCACAGAGGCTGGTAGAAGGTGTAAATTCCCTTGAAACTATAGTTATAGATACAGGTCTTGGGAAAAAAACCTAGATCTTCTGTAACAGCAGTCAGTGCTCTTAACTGTTGAGTCATCTCACCAGCCCTTGGACTACTGAAATTTGGAGTGTCTTTAAGGCTTTATGAATTGCTAAGTTTTGGTTTTAATGTTTTCCTTTTTGTCACTAATTTTATTAATTTATGTAATGTCTCTTTTATTTGGTTAATGTAACTAAAACTTTTCCAATTTTGTTAATCTTTTCAAGGACCCAATTCTTCGTTTCATTGATTCTTTTACTGATATTTTTCTGATCTATTCCATTAATTCCACCCTGACTTTGATTGTATCTTTCAGTCTACTCTTTTGGAGTTGGTTTTCTTGTTTTTACAAGGACTTCAGTTGCATTATTAGTTATTAATATTATATCTCTCTAGGTTTTTTATATGTACACTAAGTGTAATAAACTTTCCTTTTAAGATTACCTTCACTGTTTCTCACACAATTTCCTGTTATCATTTTTTTTATTCATTTGTTTTTTTTTTAATTTTCATCTTTTATTGATGCTTTGTGTATTTCACACATCATTTTCCAATTCAGTTCAGGCATATTTCCCTTTCCCTTCTCCCTACCCCACCCCACCTCATCCCAGATCATGCATTCTGCCATAACTGTCCTGCATCTTTCTCTCAGTTTTTTTTTCATTTTTTTTAACAATAAGTAATAATTTATGAGTACAAGCATCCTTCGTGTAAAACCAATTTGCAAGCAGTTGTGCCCAAACCCACACAGCCCATGGGTCCTACCATCCAGCAGGGGGTCTTGTATGTTCAATCAAGTTGATCAAATGAGTGTCCAGACTATATTGCTGTAGTTTCACCATTCACCCCAATCGCAGCACTTACATTCTTCCACGCCCCCTCTTCCGCAGATTGTTCCCTAGGCTTAGAAAAGGGGCTCAGGTGTATGAGAAGCAAAACAGTCTACTTTCTCTGGAGCTGTTGTCTTGGTCTCTGGTCAATTCTGTCTATTTCCTTTCATGGGATGACAATTTGTCCAGAAATAACCTTTCAATCCTACTAATGAAACACAAGCAATTAGATATATAGGTATTTAAACAGTACTAATTGTTATGGTAGGTTACTTTGGTATAGACACAGATGTTTGTATGGTATATTAATCCATGAATTACATTTTTTATGTAAAATATGACAGGGTCTTACTGTGGCTTATAACATCTCCTAACCACTAGAGGATGTAAGCTTGTGGCATCAGCCTTGGGTTATTCCTCCAAGGAGAGAGCCAATAGCCAATTAGATTTGGGATATATGGGCATATGGCTGCCACTGCTGCACAGTACTTCCAGGCAGGTGAGGTGTAGCTGGTGCTGACAGTGGAGTCTTGCTTGACTCAAGGAGACCCGTATTTGCTTTATTGGTTTAGTGGCCTTTGGTAACACTCTCTGGTATTCCAGAGGCCATCTGTACACTTGCATGCGTGGTCTCAATACATCTTTCCCATGTTGACATCAGTTCTTCGACAGCAGGGCCTTATCGCCTCTCTTCTTGCAGGTATCCCAGTTTAGAGGCAAGGAGCCTTTACATTTTGTGGGGGCTTGGATCCCCTGGCCAACATCTCCTTGGTAGAATAATCCATTGCTGATGTCAGAGCTCCTGTATTAATATATTTTGCTTAAGTGCATAGCTTAAGGAGACTTTAGTATTATATTTTGTTCTGAATAGAGAATAATCCTTTTCACAGTTCCTATGTCTATTAGTCAATTCAAGAAGGCAGTTTTACCAGTTTAATAAGAGATTACCTCTATAACAGTTGGCTCCAATTTACAGTTGGAGAACGACCTCCTCATCATCATATTTCTCCTTGTTCTATGGGGGGGGAGGTAAGAAAGTCTCTCATATTAAAACCTTTGTGGCACCTAGAAGGTAAGTTTCCTTATAGATGCTACAAAGGTTTTTCATTCATTTCTAAGAATTTTTAAATTCCCTTCTTGAGTCTCTCCTTGAACCAATTTTCCTTCATCTGTGTGTTATTTTGTTTCTGAGTTTGTGTATTTCCTATTGTTGTTGATATCCAGGTTTATTCTTTTGTGGTGATATGGAAAACATTCCTTAAATTTATTGAGATTTGCTTTTCTCCTGTTCAACACTGGGTAAAGTCCCATGGGATGTTAAGAACAACATGTCTTCATTTGGATGGAACATTCTGTAAATGTCTATTTTTATGTTTTATTAATCATTTTTATTTTATGTGTGTGAGTATATTGACTGAATAAATGTTAAGTGCACCATCTCTTCTCAGAGTTCAGAAGCATTTCAGATCTCCTGGAACTGGAGATATAGATGGTTGTTAACTTCCATGTGGGTGCCTGGATCTGAACCTAGGTCCTTTATAAGAGCGCAGACAATGATCTTAACTGCTGGGCCATCTCTCCAGCCCTGTAAATATCTTTTCATTGTTGTTGTTGACAGGGTCTCCCTGTAGCCCTAGCTGTCATGGAACTCACTGTGTAGATCAGGCTGGCCTTGAACTCACAGAGATCCACCCGTCTCTGCCTCCTGATTGCTGGGATTAAAGGCATTCACCACCACCACGACTGACATATTAATTTCTCTCTCTCTGTATATAGATATATATCTATATATAGAGGGAGAGATAGATATGTACATATATAGAGATAAAGATAGATATAGATATAGATTTAATTTGAACCATTTTACTCCATGGATATTCTATTTACTTTTTGTCTGGATGGCCTGTCTGTTGGTGAGGATGGGGTACTGTTACCCATTATTACTATGTCAGGACTAGTCTGTGGTTTTAGAACTAATGATGCTTCTTTTATGAAATGGTTGCCTATACCAAAGAATTGTAGTATTTTCTTGATAATGTTTCCTTAATTCAGCATTAGATATATTTTCCTATATCTCTAATTATGGTTTGAATTCTATTTTGTCATATAGGTCTGATTCTTTGTTAGTTCCATTTGCTTTGAATATTATTTTCCATCCTGTGCCTTAAGGTAGAGTCTATTGTTGATGGTGAGTTGTATTTCTGGAGACAGAAAAAATAAAAGATAGATCCTGTTTTCTAATCCAATAAGTCTGTGTTTTTTCTTGGAGAACTGAGACCATTAATATGAGTTATTATTGACCCATAATTCTATTGTTACGGTATTTTTCAGAAGTTTTATTTAGAATTTATTCTTTATTCTTTGTGGCCTTTGGATATGTTTAAATCTCTCTTAGGTGAAAAGTATTCCTTCTAATTTCCTGTATAGTGCCGATTGATGGGCATGAATTCTTTAAATTTAAATCTGGTTTTTGTTTTTTTTTTTCTTTTTTGAGACATGGTTTCTCTGTAGCCCCAGCTGTCCTGCAACTTACTACGTAGACCAGGCTGGCTTTGAACTCACAGAGATCCACCTTCCTCTGCCTCCTGAGTGCTGGTATTAAAGGCATTTGCCACCAGGCCCAGCCATTATTATTATATATATTATTATTATTATTATATTATTATTATTATTTGGTCTTTTTTTTTCAACTCTACTGAAATATACATTGTAATTTTTTTCAAGTTTATTTGGAGTTATATATTTTTATACAATTTCTGAAGACTTTGAATTTATATTTTAAGCATACAAGTTTTTGTTTTGTTGAATTACACAAAATTTGATTTTGGAATATACTTTTATGAGAAAGAAATTTAGGTAACAATTTTTCTCCCAAAACTGTGGGTATGAATGGCTGAGTTTTTATGCACACAGAAAAAGACAAGCAAAAATTGAGTGAAAGAAAGTGAAAAAATTCTCAACATGCATAACATATTTAGTTTTGAAACATCAGAGCACAATAAAATATACTCACCATGAATATTAACCATGAATTTTTGCCCTCAAATTTTCTTTTTTAAAATTAATTAATTAATTAATTTGTATGAATGTATTGTCTGCATGTAGGTTTGTGCACCCATGTCGTGCAATACCATAGAGGTCAGAAGAGGGTGTCGGATTCCCCTGGAACTGGAGTTCTCCTAGGATTGGAGCTACAGACGGTTCTCAGCCACCATGTGGGTGCTGGGGATCGAACCCAGGTCCTCTGCAAGAGCAGTCAGTGCTCTTAACCGCTAGGCCATCTCTCCAGCCCCAGCTCTCAAATTTTCTTTTCTTTTTTTTTTTTTTATTGATGATTTGTGTATTTCATACATCATTTTCCAATTCAGTTCAGGCATATATCCTCTTCCCTTCCCTCCACCCCACCCCTACCCATCCCAGATCATGCATTCTGCCGTTACAGGGTTACCCTGTAGCTCTCTCTGGCTGTCCTGGAACTCACTCTGTAGACCAGGCTGGCTTTGAACTCACAGAGATCCCTCTGCCTCTACCTACCAAGTGCTAGGATTAAAGGTGTGTGCCACCACACCTGGCTATAGCCTTTATATCTATTTTTATCAAGGAAATTTTTTTCTTTCTACTTTATTACAAGAGTTAGTTTTGCTGAATGTAGTAATCTGGACGGGTATCTGTGTTCTTTCATGATTAGTAGGGCATTGGTCCAAGCTCTCAAAAAGACAAAAAAATACCCCCCCCCAAAAAAACACCTCACTATGGTCCATATCAAAGACTTACATTTGTCCAATTCAGAAACTTTTACATAGTTTCTATTTAAAAAAAAAATCAGTTTTGTTTTGGTGGGACCGTCTTTATGACTTAATCTTTCTCCCAGCTTTCAATCTTTTCTTCGTTCTATACATTTTGTGTTTTGACATATTGGAGATTCTTTTCTGGTACTGTCTCATGTGTTCTGTATTCCTCTCATACTTTTATAAGCATCTCTTATTATTTTGAATTTTCCTTGCCTGATTTGCTGAAAACATTTTCTGAGCCTTTAACCTTGTTTACTTTGTTTTTTTCTATAGCTATGTTTCTAAGTTTTGATCTTTTCATAGTTTCCCACAATTCCTATATATTCTGTTCTAGGTTTATTTTAGATTTAAGTTCCTCTTTTGTGGAGTGATGCACATATTGTTTTCAATACTTGATAGTCTGTCCTTCACTTGATCCAATTTATTGGTTTAGGCTTTTCCTTTGAGCTTTTATCTTTGGTTTTCTGAGTTTTTCATTTCAAATATCATTTCATTATGGCTTTTCTTCACAGAGGCTATCTCTTTATTAAATTCTCATTTTATATCTTGAATGGTTTTTCTTATCTCATTCAGTTGTTTTTATTCCCATGCATTCTTTACTTCATATCCTTTTTGAGTTCCTTGAGTATATTTATATCTGCTATTTTGAAATCATTATTTTGTGAATCTACTTATTTGCTTTGCTCAGCAAACATTATGACATGATGGGGGTGTGAATAAAGGAAACATTTTTTTTTATTGCTTACTAATATTGTTTGTGTTTTGTGATGGGACCTAGTTATCTGGAATTAGTCCTTGTTGCTGTTTTGATTTTTGTTTGCTGTTATCCTAACATCATATTTTCTATCACTTGAGGGGTGTTTAGTATTCAGTCCTGTGGCCACTGTGCTAATATGCACCTGGCATGTCAGATGTGATCTCAGTTTAACTAGGGTTAGGTGCAAACCCTGAACCTAGCAGGAAATTTTTTGTTTACTTACAAGTTTCTCCCTGCTAATCTTCTGAAGTATTTGGGATGCGGACTCAACAGGCCCTACATTGGGTGCTATGCACCAGTGTCACTGTGGGAATAGGTGGATTTTTATAGGGGCAGAGGACAAGACCCCACACTGTCCTCAAAGGTCAGGGAAGCTTACAGGGCTGGGGGGCACAGGACTCTGCCTTGTTCCCCTGATAGATGGACCGGCTGTTGGCCTCCTTACCTGGAATAAGAAACCAAGTGGTTTTCAGGCTGCATTCTGACTTGGGGACTGGTGGGCCACAGGGTCTCAGAGCAGTGGAGTGAGAACAATGCCTGCTTGGGGGTGACTGGTTGTGTAGATTGGGTCAGGTTTTCACCACCTGGCATTCTGATTCAGACTCCATACAGTCTAGGAACAAGATATCAATAATTATAAAATTATTCCTTTTACTCTATCTGGTGCTGAAGATCTAGTCAAAGCAGTTTTGCTTTTCCAAACTGATTTTTGACAAGATATGGAATATAATGTATGGTTCAATGATTGCCCATTGAAATATGTTGTGCTGGGAAGCATTAGTGTCAACTTGACACACCTAGACTGAGGGAACCTCAGTTGGGGAATTTCCTCCATTGGAATAGCCCATAACCATGTGGGAGGGGCATTTTTATTGTTGAATGATGTGGGAGGTCCAGCCCAGTGTGGGTGATGCCATCCTGAGAGAGGTGGTCCTGTATTACATAAGAAAGCTGGCTGAGCATGTGCCAGGGGAGTAAGCAGCAGTGTTCCTCCATGGCCTGTGCTTCAGCTCCTGCCTTCAGGTNCAGTGGATGGTTACAATGAAACAGTGTTTTCCAGATACAACAGGTCAGTTGCTCATATGAACATACAGCAGTTTGGGAACATGTACAAGATCTGGGCAAGATCAAGGCAGAGGCATTCCCAGCATGAAGGCCCACCCAAGAGTGATGAGCTATTTGTGGATGAAAGCTGCTGAGAGGGAGAATCATTTTTCTTGGAATGTGTGAACCCAAATGAGGTGACTACCCTCCAGATGATGGAGGAAACCGCACCACAGTATTTAATGAAGCACAAATTGGACATGGAAGTCTTAAAAAAAAGAGAACTCAAACTTGTGGGAGGTAGATGTGGATTGAAGAGGATATGGGGGAAAAGGGTTAATATGATCAAGGAATTATGAAATTCACCAAAAGAAATCAATTTATTTTGTAAAGTCAATTAGAAATGTTTAGAACTTCCATTAAAAGCATATTTTTCAACCACCATATCATGTTGACAATCTCCCCCATCAGATTTCATATAGCTCTTTAGTATAGCTATATAACACCAGTTCAGCATGCTGAGAAGGAGGTAGCTGCTCCCTTCAACGCACAATACAACATGAAAGGGGCCAAGAGGTGCATTCTGTGTGGTTAACATTGGCTTTGTATAAATCCAAAACTTTACATGTTTGCTCTGGGGATCATGATTGGAAAGTTTCAATCAAGTCAACAGCTTTACAGTGCACTTTATATTCAAACACTATTTGAACTAACAGAGAGCAGAGCTGGAAGGCAGACGAGAGAGCCCTTCTGTTCCAAGTCTTACAAAACTCCTCTTGAGTTTCCTCTTTAAATTAAAGGGAAAAGGTATGCTTTGAAAAGTAAATCACAGCCTGTTCAGCCATAAGTTCCAACTCTCAGGTCATGTAAGTCACTGTTTCCTATGGCTACTCTCTGGGGAATGCTGGCATCACAGTCTTTCAGAGAGGTCTCCTTGCTTAGTGGGTAAAACCAAGATGTAAGCAGACAAAAGCATCTATAATCCTGCACTTCCAAAATGAAGCTCCAGGCAGCTTTTCAATCAATTTCTTCAGGGTTCTCATGAGTCACACATTAGAAAACATAAGTTAGCATATTAAACGTAAGCAAACATTTACTAAGGCACAAATCATTGACATCAGATCATTCTATTGTCTCCCCAAATGCCTTCAATTTTGGAAAATATATTCATACATGGAACTATTGACCTAAAGAAAAATACTTTCAATTCAGCTCCACACCACCACTTCACTGCTAGGAAACAGGAGAGAAATTGTTTCTATCATTGGGTGAAAGAATGTAAATTAATTTTTGGCTGTTTTTCATTTTTTTTAAGTTAGTAATCTTCCTACATAGGCAACAGCCTTGCGGTAAACTCCAATTCCGTGTCTCTGTCTCCCAGTGTGGGATCCCAGGCGTGTGGCACACCATGGTAACATATTTCTTAGATGTAGAAATGAATTCATAAAAAGCATTACCTGCAATGTCATTATATTAATAAAATTTGCAATGGCTAAAGTTTTAAACAGATAATATTCCATATATTCCATACAGCCACAAGATAGTTGTGCACATACATATTTAGCCCAAATCATTATGGTAAAACAATAACATAAATAGCTAACCTGTGATTTTATGTTTTCTTTTTTTGTACTGAGCCATTTCCTAGTTCTATCTGTCCTAGAACTCACTATTCCTCCCAGGCTCTGCCGCCGTAGGGGTTAGGATTAAAGGTGGGAACCAAAATGCCTGGTGCCTAACCTGCAATTATTAAGTACAATTCTTTGAAAAGAAAGAAGTCAATGTAGGTAGTCTTTTTCTGAAATTCTGTTTAAGATTATCTTAGCCACACTGGAACTTTCAAGATTGAAAAAAAAGCCAAACACTATCACTATCACACCCACATCAGATCTGCAGCTGCAGAATACAGTTGCTCAATATTTGTTTATGACTATTATCATAGCACCAAATGTTTGCACACATAGAACTAAGAAGTAAAATATTTCACTCAGCTTTGCTTGCCTCCCTGGCCTTATACTATCATTCTGGGCCTTCTGTGTGAGTCATGTAAATGCATATTCTGGGGCAGTTAATCCTAAATGGAGTAGGAAAATAATGTATTAGCATTAGCTGGGGGGTTGGGTCACCACAGAGTAGGGCATCCCTGCTTGCTCTGCTTGCTCTGCCTATAGCTCCCATTGTCACATCAAGCCACCTGTAAAGGGAGAAAGGAGATCTGAAGAATCTGAGAGTCAGTGGGGAAAGGGGGTAAATGCCGGCGGGGGATGTGAGTGTTGTGCTAATTGAAAAATATATAATAGGGGACTAGGAGCTGGCCTAGCAGTTAAAGAGCGCGCCGACTGCTCTTGAAGAGGACGCGAGGTTCGTCCTCAGCACACACGTGGTGGCCGAGAACTGTCCGAACTCCAATTCCAGGAGAACTAAACTCCAAGTTCCAGGGAATCGTGATCCCTCTTCTGACCTCCACGGCAATGGTCTCGACACGGGTGCACAAATCGACATGCAGACAGTACATTCAATACACCATAAATAAATAAATAAAATAAAAATATAAAAAAAATAAAAAGACATGATAGCATAGAGCAGAAGTGGAAGAGGACACAGATAGGCAAATCAGAATATGGACAAAAGAAAAACAAAATATAATAATTTGACACATAAACGAAAATGTAAAAAAAAAAAAAATCACCAAGTTTTGCTGTGAGTTCTTTAGTCCCTTTCATGTTTCTTGCATTTTCTGGAAAGTCTGTCTTGTGTAGCATCACATTAATGAGGTAGTAACAGGGAATTGATGCTCTGTGACTGTAAGCTACTTGAATAAATGAGACACTGGTGTTTTGCCTTCAGTTAGATATGTGGGGAGAGTGAATGCTCATTGGGAGTGTATAAACTCACTGAAAACATCTTCAAATGGAACAACATTACAGGAATAGGCTGATTGTATAACTCACAAGAGGGACCCTGAGAAAGAGTTGGGCAAGTATGTGGAAGCTGGGGAGAATGTACACCCAGCCCATACGTACTCCACAAGATGCATGGACCGAGTTTTGATGCCCTATCTTCAGTCCACTTGATGGAGGATAGTTTGAAGTTCTGATAACAGTTCTAGTGATGGTATTTAGAGGATTAAATTGACTACTTTTAATGCCTTAATATTATGGTGTCTGGTTTCCATAGCAACCCAGGGAAGCAGAGTCTCCTGGAAGATTTATTCATAAGGAGAACTTGGTATAAAGATATAGAAAACTTGAGAAAGACATCTCAACAGCTTGATTGGCGCAACAATTTGGCAGCTCTCTGGACTGGGAGCCACTACAGCGATGATGATGCAGTTCCCGCCTCACTTCGTGAACTTGGTGAATACAAGGAGAATCTGCTAATATAAAGACCAAACATTTCCAGGGAAGGAATGGCTTTTGTCCACTGCTGGAACTGAAAATCTCTTCTGACTACTTCACACAAATCACAAACATGAATAATAGCAACAGACATTGCATTTAAAGGAAACCATTGCACCATTGGTGACATCTTCACAGGCAAGCACTGTTGTCACTGTTTTTCACAGGCTTTAAACCTTTAGGCCTGTGCACTCCTTTTCTCCCTTGAAGTTTGTGTAACACCTTCCAATACTATGTGTGAGAGGTATTCCTCAGGGTGGAGTTTTCCAGACCAGTTCCAGACTGATTCTTCCAAGTCCTTTGTGTGAAGTGTGTGATGGCCCTGTAATAGATTCCTATCTTCATTTTCTAGGTAAAAACCAAAGCAATAACATAGCTTAAAGGAGAGTTGCTTAAAGAGTCTCCTGGACTAACCTGAAACAAAGAAACTTAAAGGGAGCTTTCCTCATATCTGGCACTGAGTTGTTTGTTAGATAGTCTACAGCTGTGTGAATGCATTATCCCTGGGTGACTTACTCCATTTAAACTGCTATGTCCATCTAATGCGGACCACCATACCTAATGAATGAACAGATTTTCTATGTGATGTTTTATTTATTTGTTGTACTGATGAGTGCTGTCTGCTGTCGGTCTGTCGCAGCCCGTGTCGTGCAATGCCGCGCAGGTCAGCGAAGAGGGTCCGGCTTCCCCTGGGAACTGGAGATTCTCCTGAGATAATGGTCGTTTCCAGATGGTTCTCGGCCACCACATGTGGGTGCTGGGAGTCGAACCCGGGTCCCTGCATTAGAGGCGTGCTCCGCGTCTAAACCGCTTAGGCCATCACTCCAGCCCTTATTATTAGTTTGTAAGTTATTTTCCTATTGCTTTCTAACCATACTGGAGGATTACTTAGCACTCCTTCCTGCCTCCTCGTCTCCCTCTCCTTCTCTCTTTGCCTCCATTTACCCTTTCTCCCTTGCCATTTAAATTATCCTCTTCATTTTTCACTTTCCCTTTAAAAATCACTGTTATTTTGGGTGCAGCCAACAGTTGTCTACTGAGATGTAAGTCTTTCTCAAGGGAAGGGAATTCACACTTGACACTATACCAGAATCCTAGCCATACACTCAGGTCTGAAGATGTCATAGAACCTAGTAAAGAACTTAGTGCTGCCGCTTTCCCAAAATCATGTATTTATTGCTGCATTCTTTTTTTTTGTTCTACTGGTTTGATTTCACATAAGTGTTATTGAATCCTACTTTTGAAACTTTTGATGAGGGATCTTACAGGCAGGACACATTCCAAAATTGTGAAAGACAGAATTCTTTAGGCACTAAAAACAAGCTCTTCCTGGATAGCAGCTGGGAGAGTCTACATGGGGCTCATTCTGTGCTGTCAATCTATTGTAAGTAGGAGGAAGTGTAGTGTGTAAGGATATGGGTAGGACTGGAAGAGTGCGTGGGAGGAAGCATATGTCCATAAAAAAAGGGATTATAGCCCAGGGTCTGGGCAGCAGGAGAGGTGGTTTCAGCTCCCTGAAGTTGTTCAGCTCCTGGAGGACAGCTATATGATAAATAAACAGAACCAAGTTGAACACTATTAATATTGAATAGATCTGGCCAGGCCTGTGGGAGTATCAACAATAAAAGACATTTAAAACATTCTTGGAATGCAAATTCTAAGTGTCTGGGATATGTTTCCCTTTACAAAACTTCAACCATTCAAGCAGTTGTCAAGTTTAAAAAATTTGACAAAAATTAAAATGTAAATATATACATATTCTAAGCCTAGGAACAACCTGCGGAAGAGGGGGACGTGGTATAAAGTTAGGGCATGCGGATTGTGGGTAGATGGTTAAACTACACTGTAGTCCTGACACTCATATTGGAATCACTTGAATGAACAAACGTACGGCTGTCACCGGCCACATCGGTGTGGGGCGTGGGGGTTTGGGCACAACACCTGCAGATAGGTTTTCTGAAGGATGCTGTTGACTCAGGGATTATCACTGTATAGCTAAAAATGAAAAAAAAAAAAACTAGAGAGAAAGATGCAGACAGTTTTGGCAAAAGCAGTGATCTGGGTGGGGGTGTGGGGGTGGGGGGGAAAAGGAAAATAAGCCTGAACTGAATTGGAAAAAGAAGGTATGAATGCACAAAGCATCAAAAAAAACTAATGTAATTAAAAAAATAAATAAAAACGTTCCCTAAAAAGAAAAAAATACAACGTAGTTTAGAATATCAAAATGTATTGATTATATGTACTTTTAATTTGTTATCAATTTTTTATTGCTGCATTCTTATATACTGATCTAATGCTGTACCACCATCAAAGAAGCTTCTTTTTGCCCCAGAAGAAAGTAATCAAAAGAAGTTCCACATTGGTCAAAATACAAGATGAATAAGCGGCCCCAGGGCACCCAGCTCCAATCAATATACATACAACAGAACCCCTATACTTAAGGGATATTCAAGGAGTGTTGTCAAAGATGGAGTGTAAAGATTTTGAGAGGTGGATGGCCAGGCTGTCTGCTCTGAGATAGTGTCCTGCAGGCATGACAGGGAATCTACAGCTATGAAATCTCAACAATAAGGTTTTCTTAATAAGATCTGCATAGGGACAATAATAGTAGACATTCCAGTGTGAACTAGGGATTTTCACAAGGCTGCACCCCTAGATAAAGAACTCTGGGCACTTAAAACCTGCTAAGAGAGGGAAAAGTAGCTTTCTGCAGGGAAAGGCTCCCTGATAGCACCACTAATAGCACCACTAATGATGGATTCAGTAGGGTTTATATAGATTTTTATTCCTTGATTTCTTCCCCATCAGTCCTTGAAACATCTCTTGAGGTAAGCAGGGCCATATTCTAGGTGAAGATTAGAAACACTATCAGATCACTATTGTGATTTACTTCATGAAGTTGAAAGTAAAATCAATGATCAAAATTCAGGTCTCTGACATCAAAATACAATCATAATGTCTAGGAGACAAATATCAAATTTGAATTGTTATCATCATATATAGTTGCAACCCAATTAGCATAAAAAACCATATTCCTTGAACATACAGCCTCATACGCATCATATTTGTAGAAAATCCATGGAATCTTTAAAGAAAAATATTATATGAAATATGTCAGTAGGATCTAGTTATACCTGCTATATGTTGAATAGCAGAGCCTTCAAACTCTTCTAGTTGTTCTCAGTTTGAACTATAGACTATGAGGAAAAGCAGCTCTTCTAGTAAATATATTTTTAGGTGAATGAAGAATGCAATTCATACAAACTATATATCCTCTCATTTTTGCAATCTGAAATTTGTTTAGGAAATAGTCCATCATTAAAATAAGGTGGGAGTTTAATTGTTGTTGTAAGAGTAAACATATGTTTTAGTTTAGACTTAATTGCTGTGACAAAACACTCTGACCAACAACTTGAGAGGAAGGGTTTAATTCATGCTTACTCTCCTGGGTCACAGTTCATCACTTAGGGGAGCCCAAGGCAGAACGCAGGGCCAGGAACCTGGGGGGTGTTTAGTATTCAGTCCTGTGGCCACTGTGCTAATATGCACCTGGCATGTCAGATGTGATCTCAGTTTAACTAGGGTTAGGTGCAAATCCTGAACCTAGCAGGAAATTTTTTGTTTACTTACAAGTTTCTCCCTGCTAATCTTCTGAAGTATTTGGGATGCGGACTCAACAGGCCCTACATTGGGTGCTATGCACCAGTGTCACTGTGGGAATAGGTGGATTTTTATAGGGGCAGAGGACAAGACCCCACACTGTCCTCAAAGGTCAGGGAAGCTTACAGGGCTGGGGGGCACAGGACTCTGCCTTGTTCCCCTGATAGATGGACCGGCTGTTGGCCTCCTTACCTGGAATAAGAAACCAAGTGGTTTTCAGGCTGCATTCTGACTTGGGGACTGGTGGGCCACAGGGTCTCAGAGCAGTGGAGTGAGAACAATGCCTGCTTGGGGGTGACTGGTTGTGCAGATTGGGTCAGGTTTTCACCACCTGACGTTCTGATTCAGACTCCATACAGTCAAGGAACAAGATATCAATAATTCTAAAATTATTCCTTTTACTCTATCTGGTGCTGAAGATCTAGTCAAAGCAGTTTTGCTTTTCCAAACTGATTTTTGACAAGATATGGAATATAATGTATGGTTCAATGATTGTCCATTGAAATATGTTGTGCTGGGAAGCATTAGTGTCAACTTGACACACCTAGACTGAGGGAACCTCAGTTGGGGAATTTCCTCCATTGGAATAGCCCATAACCATGTGGGAGGGGCATTTTTATTGTTGAATGATGTGGGAGGTCCAGCCCAGTGTGGGTGATGCCATCCTGAGAGAGGTGGTCCTGTATTACATAAGAAAGCTGGCTGAGCATGTGCCAGGGGAGTAAGCAGCAGTGTTCCTCCATGGCCTGTGCTTCAGCTCCTGCCTTCAGATTCCTGCCCTGAGTTCCTGCCTTGGGCTCCCTAAGTGATGAACTGTGACCCAGGAGATGTAAGAAGAATAAACCCTTTCCTCTCCAAGTTGGTATTGGTCAGAGTGTTTTGTCACAGCAATTGAAGCTAAACTAAACATATGTTTACTCTTACAACAACAATAAACTCCACCTTATTTAATGATGACTATTTCCTAAAATAATTTCAGATTGCAAAAATGAGAGAATATAGTTTGTATGAATTGCATCTTCTTGCACATAAAAATTATTACTAGAAGAGCTGCTTTTCCTCATAGTCTATAGTTCAAACTGAGAACAACTAGAAGAGTTTGAAGGCTCTGCTATTCAACATATAGCAGGTATAACTAGATCCTACTGACATATTTCATATAATATTTTCTTTAAGATTCCCATGGCATTTTCCTACAAATAATTGAGGCTGTATATTCAAGGAATATGGTTTTTTATGCTAATTGGGTTGCAACTATATATGATGATAACAATTCAAATTTGATATTTGTCTCCTAGACATTATGATTGTATTTTGATGTCAGAGACCTGAATTTTGATCATTGATTTTACTTTCAACTTCATGAAGTAAATCACAATAGTGATCTGATAGTGTTTCTAATCTTCACCTAGAATATGGCCCTGCTTACCTCAAGAGATGTTTCAAGGACTGATGGGGAAGAAATCAAGGAATAAAAATCTATATAAACCCTACTGAATCCATCATTAGTGGTGCTATTAGTGGTGCTATCAGGGAGCCTTTCCCTGCAGAAAGCTACTTTTCCCTCTCTTAGCAGGTTTTAAGTGCCCAGAGTTCTTTATCTAGGGGTGCAGCCTTGTGAAAATCCCTAGTACACACTGGAATGTCTACTATTATTGTCCCTATGCAGATCTTATTAAGAAAACCTTATTGTTGAGATTTCATAGCTGTAGATTCCCTGTCATGCCTGCAGGACACTATCTCAGAGCAGACAGCCTGGCCATCCACCTCTCAAAATCTTTACACTCCATCTTTGACAACACTCCTTGAATATCCCTTAAGTATAGGGGTTCTGTTGTATGTATATTGATTGGAGCTGGGTGCCCTGGGGCCGCTTATTATCTTGTATTTTGACCAATTGTGGATCTTTTGATCTACTTTCTTCTAGGGCAGAAAGAAGCTTCTTTGATGAGGGGTACAAGGATCAGTATAAGAATGCAGCAATAAACAAATTGATAAAAATTAAAATGTAAATATAATTCAATACATTTTGAATATTCTAACTAGTTGTATTTTTTTTTCTTTTTAAGGGAACGTTTTATTTATTTTTTTTAATTAAATTAGTTTTTATTGAGCTTTGTGCAGTTATTTACTTCTTTTTCCAATTCAGTTCAGGCTTATTTTCCTTCTCTCCCCCCCCCCACCACACCCCCATCCCAGATCCCTGCATCTTTGCCAAACTGTCTGCATCTTTCTCTCTAGTTTTTTTTTTTTTCTTTTTAGGCTATAGTGATAATCCCTGAGTACAAAGCATCCTTCAGCTAAAACATATCTGCAGGCTGTTGTGACCCAACACCACCGCCCCACAACCGAGTGGCCGGTGACAGCGTACGTTGTTCAATCAAGTGATCCAAATGAGTGTCAGGACTACACGCTGTAGTTTACCATTCACCCAATCGCAGCCCTAACTTTACTACCCGTCCCCCTTCTTCCGCAGGTTGTTCCCTAGGTTAGAATATGTATATATTTACATTTTAATTTTGTCAATTTTTTAAATACAAACATGCTTGAATGGTTGAAGTTTTGTAAAGGGAAACATATCCCAGACACTTAGAATTTTGCATTCCTAAGATAATGTTTTAAATGTCTTTTATTGTTGATTACTCCCACAGGCCTGGCCAGATCTATTCAATATTAATAGTGTTCAACTTGGTTCTGTTTATTTATCATATAGCTGTCCTCCAGGAGCTGAACAACTTCAGGGAGCTGAAACCACCTCTCCTGCTGCCCAGACCCTGGGCTATAATCCCTTTTTTTATGGACATATGCTTCCTCCCAGCACTCCTCACCCTACCACATATCCTCCTACCTACTTCACTCTTCCTCACTCTCTACAATAGCTGAACGCACAGAATGAGCCCCATGTAGACTCTCCCAGCTGCTATCCAGGAAGAGCTTGTTTTTAGTGCCTAAAGAATTCTGTCTTTCACAATTTTGGAATGTGTCCTGCCTGTAAGATCCCTCATCAAAAGTTTCAAAAGTAGGATTCAATAAATTATGTGAAATCAAGTAGAAAAAAAAAAAAGAATGCAGCAATAAATTACATGATTTTGGGAAAGCGGCAGCACTAAGTTCTTTACTAGGTTCTATGACATCTTCAGACCTGAGTGTATGGCTAGGATTCTGGTATAGTGTCAAGTGTGAATTCCCTTCCCTTGAGAAAGACTTACATCTCAGTAGACAACTGTTGGCTGCACCCAAAATAACAGTGATTTTTAAAGGGAAAGTGAAAAATGAAGAGGATAATTTAAATGGCAAGGGAGAAAGGGTAATATGGAGGCAAAGAGAGAAGGAGAGGGAGAGAGGGAGAGGAAGGAGTGCTAAGTAATCCTCAGTATGGTTAGAAAGCAATAGGAAAACAAACTTACAAATACATAAGAAGGGCTGGAGTGATGGCCTAGCGGTTAAGAGCGCTGACCGCTCTTACAGAGGACCCGGGTTCGATCCCCAGCACCCACATGGTGGCCGAGAACCGTCTGAAACTCCAATTCCAGGAGAACTCCAGTTCCAGGGGAATCCGAGACCCTCTTCTGACCTCCGCGGCATTGCACGACACGGGTGCACAGACCTACATGCAGACAGTACACTCATACATATACAAAAATAAATAAAAAAATACATAAGAAATATGTAAATATATTAGGTATGTGTGTCTGCATATAAATATGGACATACAGTTTAAATGGAGTTAAGTCACCCAAGGTGATAATGCATCTCACAAGACCTGTAGACTATCTAAACAAACAACTCAGTGCCAGATATGAGGAAAGCTCCCTTTAAGTCTTTGTTCAGGTTAGTCCAGGAGACTCTTAAGCAATATAAGCTATTGTTATTGCTTTGGTTTTTACCTAGAAAATGAAGATAGGAATCTATTACAGGGCCATCACACACTTCACACAAAGGACTTGGAAGAATCAGTCTGGAACTGGTCTGGAAAACTCCACCCTGAGGAATACCTCTCACACATAGTATTGGAAGGTGTTACACAAACTTCAAGGGAGAAAAGGAGTGCACAGGCCTAAAGGTTTAAAGCCTGTGAAAAACAGTGACAACAGTGCTTGCCTGTGAAGATGTCACCAATGGTGCAATGGTTTCCTTTAAATGCAATGTCTGTTGCTATTATTCATGTTTGTGATTTGTGTGAAGTAGTCAGAAGAGATTTTCAGTTCCAGCAGTGGACAAAAGCCATTCCTTCCCTGGAAATGTTTGGTCTTTATATTAGCAGATTCTCCTTGTATTCACCAAGTTCACGAAGTGAGGCGGGAACTGCATCATCATCGCTGTAGTGGTTCCCAGTCCAGAGAGCTGCCAAATTGTTGCGCCAATCAAGCTGTTGAGATGTCTTTCTCAAGTTTTCTATATCTTTATACCAAGTTCTCCTTATGAATAAATCTTCCAGGAGACTCTGCTTCCCTGGGTTGCTATGGAAACCAGAACCATAATATATAAGGCATTAAAAGTAGCTCATTTTCCTCCTCTAAATACCATCACTAGAACTGTTATCAGAACTTCAAACTATCCTCCATCAAGTGGACTGAAGATAGGGCATCAAAACTCGGTCCATGCATCTTGTGGAGTACGTATGGGCTGGGTGTACATTCTCCCCAGCTTCCACATACTTGCCCAACTCTTTCTCAGGGTCCCTCTTGTGAGTTATACAATCAGCCTATTCCTGTAATGTTGTTCCATTTGAAGATGTTTTCAGTGAGTTTATACACTCCCAATGAGCATTCACTCTGCCCACATATCTAACTGAAGGCAAAACACCAGTGTCTCATTTATTCAAGTAGCTTACAGTCACAGAGCATCAATTCCCTGTTACTACCTCATTAATGTGATGCTACACAAGACAGACTTTCCAGAAAATGCAAGAAACATGAAAGGGACTAAAGAACTCACAGCAAAACTTTGGTGATTTTTTTTTTTTTTACATTTTCTGTTTATGTGTCAATATATTTTGTTTTATTTTGTCCATATTCTGATTTGCCTATCTGTGTCCTCTTCCACTTCTGCTCTGCTATTATGTATTTTTCTTTTTTTAATTTTTATTTATTTATTTATTTATGTGTATGAATGTACTGTCTGCATGTAGATTTGTGCACCCGTGTCGTGCAATGCCGTGGAGGTCAGAAGAGGGCATCAGATTCCCCTGGAACTGGAGTTCTCCTGGAATTGGAGTTTCGGACGGTTCTCAGCCACCATGTGGGTGCTGAGGATCGAACCTCGGTCCTCTTCAAGAGCAGTCGGCGCTCTTAACTGCTAGGCCATCTCTCTAGCCCCTATTATATATTTTCAATTAGCCAACCTCCCATCCCCCGCCGGCATACCCCCTTCCCCACTGCCTTCAGATTCTTCAGATCTCCTTTCTCCCTTTACAGGTGGCTTGATGTGACAATGGGAGCTATAGGCAGAGCAAGCAGAGCAAGCAGGGATGCCCTACTCTGTGGTGACCCAACCCCCCAGCTAATGCTAATACATTATTTTTTTATACTCCATTCAGGATAACCGACCAGAATAGCATTTAAATGACTCACACAGAAGGCAGAATGATAGTATAAGGCAGGGAGCAATGCAAGCTGAGCTGAAATATTTACTTCTTAGTTCTATGTTGTGCAAACATTTGGTGATAATAGTCATAAACAAATATTGAGCAACTGTATTCTGCAGCTGCAGATCTGATGTGGGTGTGATAGTGTTTGGCTTTGTTTTTTCAATCTTGACAGTTCAGTGTGCTTAAGATAATCTTAAACAGAATTTCAGAAAAAGACTACCTACATTGACTTCTTTCTTTTCAAAGAATTGTACTTAATAATTGCAGGTTAGGCACCAGGCATTTTGGTCCCCACCTTTAATCCTACCCCTAAGGAGGCAGAGCCTGGAGAATAGTGAGTTCTAGGAAGATTGACACTAGAAAGGCTCAGTCAAAAAAAAGAAAACATAAAATCACAGGTTAGCTATTTATGTTATTGTTTTACCATAATGATTTGGGCTAAATATGTATGTGCACAAATATCTTGTGGCTGTATGGAATATATGGAATATTATCTGTTTAAAACTTTAGCCATTGCAAATTTTATTAATATAATGACATTGCAGGTAATGCTTTTTATGAATTCATTTCTACATCTAAGAAATATGTTACCATGGTGGCACAAGCCTGGATCCCACAACTGGGGAGACAGAGACAAAGGAATTGGAGTTTACAGCCCAGGCTGTGCTATGTAGGAAGATACTAACTTAAAAAAATGAAAACAGCCAAAAATAATTTACAATCTTTCAACCCATGATAGAAACAATTTCTCTCCTGTTTCCTAGCAGTGAAGTGGTGGTGTGGAGCTGAATTGAAAGTATTTTTCTTTAGGTCAATAGTTCCATGTATGAATATATTTTCCAAAATTGAAGGCATTTGGGGAGACAATAGAATGATCTGATGTCAATGATTTGTGCCTTAGTAAATGTTTGCTTACGTTTAATATGCTAACTTATGTTTTCTAATGTGTGACTCATGAGAACCCTGAAGAAATTGATTGAAAAGCTGCCTGGAGCTTCATTTTGGAAGTGCAGGATTATAGATGCTTTTGTCTGCTTACATCTTGGTTTTACCCACTAAGCAAGGAGACCTCTCTGAAAGACTGTGATGCCAGCATTCCCCAGAGAGTAGCCATAGGAAACAGTGACTTACATGACCTGAGAGTTGGAACTTATGGCTGAACAGGCTGTGATTTACTTTTCAAAGCATACCTTTTCCCTTTAATTTAAAGAGGAAACTCAAGAGGAGTTTTGTAAGACTTGGAACAGAAGGGCTCTCTCGTCTGCCTTCCAGCTCTGCTCTCTGTTAGTTCAAATAGTGTTTGAATATAAAGTGCACTGTAAAGCTGTTGACTTGATTGAAACTTTCCAATCATGATCCCCAGAGCAAACATGTAAAGTTTTGGATTTATACAAAGCCAATGTTAACCACACAGAATGCACCTCTTGGCCCCTTTCATGTTGTATTGTGCGTTGAAGGGAGCAGCTACCTCCTTCTCAGCATGCTGAACTGGTGTTATATAGCTATACTAAAGAGCTATATGAAATCTGATGGGGGAGATTGTCAACATGATATGGTGGTTGAAAAATATGCTTTTAATGGAAGTTCTAAACATTTCTAATTGACTTTTACAAAATAAATTTATTCTTTGGGAATTTCATATATTTTGATCATATTAACCCTTTTCCCCCATATCCTCTTCAATCCACATCTACCTCCCACAAGTTTGAGTTCTCTTTTTTTTAAGACTTCCATGTCCAATTTGTGCTTCATAAATACTGTTGGGTGTGGGTCCATCATCTGGAGGGTAGTCACCTCATTTGGGTTCACACATTCCAAGAAAAATGATTCTCCCTCTCAGCAGCTTTCATCCACAAATAGCTCATCACTCTTGGGTGGGCCTTCATGCTGGGAATGCCTCTGCCTTGATCTTGCCCAGATCTTGTACATGTCCCAACTGCTGTGAGTTCATATGAGCAACTGACCTGTTGTATCTGGAAAACACTGTTTCATTGTAACCATCCACTGATTCAACCTTTCTGCCTCCTCTTCCATTAGTCTTATGAGGAGGGATGTGGTATAGATCTTCCATTTAGGGCTGAGCACACCTAGGTATCTTCTTTGCACATTGACTAGCTGTGAAAGTCTAGTTAGTTGCCACCTACTGCAAAAAGAAGCTTCTTTGATGAGGGTTGAGAGGTGCAATGATTTATGGGTATAACACTCAGCCATTAGGCATTCATTTAACATTGTCCATTTGGTATAAGAATAGTGTTGAGATGTTGAGATCTCTCTTAGGATCTATGACCTATCTAGCCATAGAATCTTGGTCCTGATAATGGTGATAGGCATAGATTTGAACTTGTAAAGCAGACATTAAATCCCACCAGGGGATGTTTACACCTAAAATTAGTTAACCAAAATTAATAACTGGGTAAGACTGATGATTATTTTCTCTTTCAGAAGTGTGTATAACACCTTCTATCACTAAAAAACAAACAAACAAACACACAAAAACTACCCATTAGCAATGAAGCTTCTAGAACATAATCAGCTTGCTGTCTGTGTGCTCAACAACTAGGGTAAGTAGTATCTTCAGAAATAAGGTTTTACTGTCCATTACTGGAGGGTAACATAAAGCAATTAGCAATAGCCAATAATTTTTGTGGATATCTCTGATTTTCTCCCTGGCCAATAATCCAAAAGATCATTTCTGACCCTAGCCATGGGCTTTTTCTTTCCAAGGATATGATGCCTAGGAAGAGACCCATACCCCATTATAGGGTAATTCCATTTTAACTCTTTTATATAAGTATATTCACATATTTTAGGAATCTTCTACAGCAGTAGACTTCCATAACTCTTCTAAAAAAGATCTTTAGTGTTAATTATCATTCTCCATACTTCCTCTTCTACACTGCCCTGTTTAAAATATTTAAACTAGCATACAAATGACAATTATGTACATTACTAGGGTTTCTCTCTCTCTCTCTCTCTCTCTCTCTCTCTCTCTCTCTGTCTCTCTGTTGTAAAGTTTAAATCAATATATTTCCTCAGGTTTTTCTCACTTTCAGCGTCCTTTCTTCTGGCCTTTTGAAACATACAGTGCTTGTTTGCTGTCTTTTAAAATGCTACAACAGCAGAACTGCTTACTCCTAACCATTTTAAGTAAAACAAACCAGGGCCAAGAGGAAAATTGTAGCATGCTTCTACTTGTCAATTCAAAAACACAACTCTCACCTGAAAAAGCATAGTATTTATTTTATTCTGGATGCAAATATGAGTGCTAATGGTCTGGAAACACAGATTCTGGCCACCACAAATTCCATATTTCAACATGGTAACAATTTGGAAAAATTGCTATAATAACAGAACAAAGAGAATCATAAATCAAGACATTTTTTCAAATTCATTGGTGGAAACAGCAAAACCATGAAAACCCTTTTCCAGGCTTCAGATGTTTTCTGACAGTCATAGGCTTGGGTTGTGCTAGCTAGTTGTCTATTACATTCATATTTCCAAAAAGTTACAAAGATTGTAGGTTAGACACAGAGGAGGCAAAAACTGCTTTGTAAGGGGCCAAATATAGTCCTGGAAAATTATAATTAGGCTCTTTACCTGCATCAGTCCAACCTCTCTAAAGTTGTTGAAGTTCAAATCAGTTACTGAGCCTGACAAGTGTGGGTTTTTTTCCGTAATTTTCATTCACACACTTATACATGGAACGAAAGTACATTATCAGCAGTTGAGAGGAAAGTGGTAGTTAACCAGGAGAAGGGACTGTGTGATGGGTCGCAACACACTTGTACAAGAGGAGAAAGGATTTCCATATGACTGCTTGTTGTTGTTGTTGTTGTTATTATCATAATAGAACAGGGAACTCATTTAGACATGTAGTTTTGTCAAATCTGAATATATTATGTTAAGATTAAGCAGGTCACTATGCTTTTCAGTATTTTTAAATTATAATTTGAAAAATGAAAACATAACTTTTGCTTGTTTCACAGGCTTTGTTTTGTATTTGAACACGATGACTCTATTTAACTTTCATAAGAATCAAGATTTGGGGACTGGAGAGATGGCTCAGTGGTTAAGAGCACCACCTGCTCTTGCAGAGGACCTGGGTTCAATTCCTGGCACCCACATGGTGGCTAAGAACTGTCTTTAACTCCAGTTCCAGGGGAATCCTTCTCCCTCTTCTGACCTCCGCAGCATTGCATGACTCTGGTGCACCAACCTACAGGCGGAGAGTACACTCATACACATAAAAAATCATAAATTTGGGGGCTGGAGAGATGGCCTAGTGGTTAAGAGTGCTGACCCTCTTACAGAGGACCCAGGTTCAATCCCCAGCACCCACACAGCGGCTGAGAACTGTCTGAAACTCCAATTCCAGGAGAACTCCAGTTCCAAGGGAATCCGAAACCGTCTTCTGACCTCTGTGGCATTGCATGACACGAGTGCACAAACCTGCATGCAGACAGTACATTCATACACATACAGAAATAAATAAAATTGAAAAAATAATAAATTTTTTTAAAAATTAAAAAGAATCAAGATTTTATAATAATTCCTTTAGACAAACGCAAAAGGTCAAACATCCAGTTGAATGTAGGGTTTGACTCTGAAATAAATTAACAAGTCAATAGACTATTAATCAGATAATGTAGTCTAATAATCATTAGAGGAAACGTTATATTGAATTATTAAATAAACTTCAGTATAAAATCTTGACTCTTTTAAAGATGTTGTGCCTGTGTCATTGCATTCTTTGAAAGTATCTTGTTGAAGAAACAATGCCACAAGCTTCATTAAGTTAAAGATGATATAACAAGGAGGGCTAAGACTTCAGTTGTCCTAGAGGTCTTTCTACAAGGACCGCTACAGTTCTGTTTTTAATTGATTTTATTAAACTTACTGATTACAAGTGTTTAATGAATACTCTATAAGGACAAGGTGCCACAGTAGAGTTTCCCACACATTTGTGAACAAGAAGAGAAGACACACAAGAGCAGAGGATGGGTTGTGTCAATGTGCAAGCAGACGGTCTAAGCTGGGAGGCAGTGGGTTGGAGGATGCTAATGCACATGTCAAATGATAGGCAGCAGGTAAACCGAGATGTTTGTGATGAGAGCTGTTCTCAATAGGTTGGTCAGTCAAGGCAGGAGTCTGTGACATGAGTTCTGAGAAAAAAGCAGAAGGAGGCAGGGATGCTATCCAGGCAGATGTTTGGGGCAGCAGGCTAGGCAGTGCTCAGTTAGGCCAAATATCTTTTGGGACTCTTTAATGGAAATGAGTGAGCATGTATGCATTTATCTCTTGTGCATTTCACTTTTCATAAATTATAGTGAATACATTTCCAATGTTCATTTAGATTTTGTTTTGAAATAAAACCCATTAACACATAGTGCAATTTTATTCACAACTTTCTCTGTTCTAAATGCACACAGTACATTTTTTTTTTGTTAGGCTTATTTTGATTTACTTTGATAAATTTGGGAGATTCATTAATGTTGTGCTGGAATCACCTTTTTAAAATTGATTAAAACAAGCTGGGTCTGGTGGTACATGTCTTTAATCTCAGCACTTGGAAGGCAGAGGCAGTGTGTCTGTGAGATTGAATCCAGCCTTGTCTACACAGTGAATTCCAGGCCCACTGGGAATAGTGGGAGACCCTAGCTCAAAAATTAAATAAATAAATAAATAAATAAATAAATAAATAAATCTCAGTTTAACCCTTTAGTTACTGATGTTTCTTTGAACCATGTATTTCTCAATTAGAAAATGTAATTTAATTTATATGATGAATCCTGAACTAACAGACTGACTACATAAAAACAGAAACTAAAGTGATATAATACTTAAATCTTAGAGAAGATAATATCAAATTTAAACAAATTCTGAAGGTGAAATGTCTGCATAATAAAGTGAGCTTGATTTAAATATTATCTGAGCAGTGATATAATTTTTGATACACATTTAATATTTAGAATACTGTTTTCATGATATTTTGAAAATGATGGAATATTTTCAGCTGTATTTTTAAATATTTTAATAAAATATAGCATATTATTTCAGCAATATTTCCTCAATAAATGGCTATTTGAATGTTGAAAATGATTTTAATTATTGTATCATGATTATAGAAATATTGTATTATTTGAAGTCAAATTTATGAAGAGTATAGAACCAAGCTTTCATTCTTTGCTGTAATAAGTAGTTACACAAATTTAACAAGTACTTTATAACTCCTTTAATAAGTAGTTATAAAATTACTGACTGCTCATTTTTATATTATTTTAGGCTAAAACTTTGGAAAACTTAAGTAATTCTAAAATATAAATTTAAAATCTATATTTCCACATACAGCTAGACAAACATTTCTTCCTGTGTGTTCATTTTAAAGCCATGTAAAGTTTAGCCTGGAAATCCCTGTAGGAATGTTCTCCTATTACACTGTCTGTTCCCCTATTACAATTTGAGTTACAGTTAAAATGCAGACCTGCCCTCCCTGACAAGTATACCTGTACCATATACCACTTATCAAAGAAGCTACTTTTTGCAACAGAAACAGGCAACTGCAGAGTTCCACAACTGCTCACACACAGAGAATATAAGACTGAGAGACCCCCAGTCCTAAGTGATATATGTGCAGGGGAACAACTAAACCTAAGGCTTATGGAACAGAGTGGAACCTCAACTCTCTCCAAGGAAGTTCCTCATACAACAGAGTGTGATGTACACAGAAGGCCACAAGGGGCTAAGTTTTACAGAAGAAGAGACCACGGAATGTGTGTCCCTGGATAAAGCTCCTGTATTGACCCTCATCCACCCAAGCCTCAGGGAACATTGTGGACAAGGGGCAGAAAGTTTGGAAGAGCCAAGGTTCGTCCATGAACCCAGGGAAACAGAGGCTTTCAGGTCACTGGAAGCTTGCACGTGTGAACTTGTGGAAGTGGTGGTGGTCAGCAAAAGAACCATGCCAAGTCAACCAGATAAAGGCACAGAGTGGAGACAGGGAAATGGGGTTGGGCAGGACCTAGTCTAGGAACTGTTGAAAGCTGATGACTACTGGGTGGGGGAGAGTACACTTTACCTAAGATCTCTTGATGGGCTAACTAGACTGCAGTGGATAAACTTGTAACAAAGGACATCTAGGTATAAATTCTTGATAGGGTAGGAGTTAATATGTATGATGGAAAGCATGAGGTCTGGCAGGGGGTCTAACTTTGATTAATAACTGTTGTATAAACAGTAGAAAAGATCAAAAATATTTTTTAAATGCAGGAAAGATGGGGCAAGTCAATACAGAAAGCGAGTCCTCTGAAGAGCCCAGTTCTCTCTGGAGCTCCTATACCCACTGCAATCCTAACCACCATGCTAAGTTTTGTTTTGGTGTGTTTCTATCTTTGCCAACACTGCTCTGTAGCTCAAGCTGTAGTAACTTGAGGTGAGAGCTGATGTTTCTCAACTGTCGTGAATTGCTGTCTCCTGCACTGCTTTATACTTGGCACCACTCACTTGATTTCCACATTATTTCCAGCTATGTGCACCTTTTTCTAAATAGGTTCTGTATTCTTGTCAGATAGGTAAGTTCTCCTGGTGCACTTGAATTCACTATCCATCCAATACTACCTGCTATTGAGACTACTGTAAACTCCTGTCCTGAGTAAACATCTCTCTCTTAAGATAGTCCTATCTCAAAAAAAAAAAAAAAAAGCCGGGAGTGGTGGCACACGCCTTTAATCCTAGCACTTGGGAGGCAGAGGCAGGTGGATCTCTGTGAGTTCAAGGCCTGCCTGGTCTACAATGTGAGCTCCAGGCCAGCTGGGACTAAAGGGAGACCCTGTCTCAAAAAGACCAAAAAAAAAAAAAAGATAGTCCTATCTCTGAGATGGACATGGTGACCCACAACTGTAATCTTAGCTCTCTGGAGACTGAAACAGCCACATCTCTAATTTGAGGTCAGCCTGGTCTACACAGAAAAGCTTTTCCAAAACAAAACTATAACAATATCAAAAACCAACAGGGTCTATATGCTGCTCTGAAAGCTGGTAGCCACTCCTGCCTAAACTGCAATAAGTACATGTGACCATTCACACCTCCACCCTCCAGCAAAACAAGTGGGTAGCAATCTCCCATACCTTGCCTCCAGGGGATCTCCTCTGCAAGCTGAAAGTGAAACCAGATACACAATGCAAAACACATGATAACTCCTTCACCTCATTGCAAAGGCCTTTAAGTTATAGTTTCATATATGTCACCCAAAAATGTGTGTCATAAGTCAAGTTCTTGTATTGCCCCAATTTAAAAACATGATTGATTGATTTAAGGTGTACATGTAGCCATTATTTTAATGTTAGTGGATAGTGACACATGTTATAGTTCCCCAACTAGTTTAATTAGTTTGTGTCTTAAGCAATACACCCCCAAATTATCAGTCATGCTTAAGATGTTTACAGTCAGAAACCAGAACGTTAAAGAAGTAGCACACTAAATTCAATGTTAATATAACACCGTTATCCTGCAACAATACAAGCAGAGAAACAAAGTTCTTCACAAGCTTATCTTACTACCATGCTATCCCAGAAGGAGTGTGTGTGTGTGTGTGTGTGTGTGTTTGTCTTTGTGTCTTGTGTATATGAATATCCATGAGGCTGTGTGTGTATGCCTGTGAGTCTCTGTGTATGTGTCTTTGGGTCTGTGTGTATGTGTGTGTGTGGGTTCTGTGTGTGTGTTTGTATGTACTTGGGTCCATGTATGTGTGTGTGTGTGTGTGTGTGTGTGTGTTTGTGGGTCTGTGTGTAGGTGTGTGTTTGTGGATCCGTGTGGGGAGGGGTTCTGTCTGTGTGCATGCCTGTGTCTGTGTGTACATGTGTCTGTGGATCTGTGGGTGGTCTGACTATGTGTAAGTGTGTGCATGTATGAATCATGTATATAATTATATGTATTTCTTGACATGTGCTTGGAATTTGCTTTATTTCATCAACTAAAATCACTATGAGAACAATTACCTGAGCAGTAGGGGGTCCTAAATTCCACTTTTGAATATAATGAAATAAAAATGTCTTTCAAGGACACAGAAGAAAAGGTAAAGGAAAATACAGATTTGTGAGGTTTCTATTAACAGATGAGCAGAAGGCATATCTTGGTCATGAGGTGAATTGTTGCATTTATAACATACTCAGTATTCAAGTCACAGTTATTTTTTATTCTCATTGTCTTTTCCCATTCTGATTGCTGTCATTTCCAGTACTCTTTACTCAGGTATTTAAGGTAAGGTAGTTTGGGATAATAACTGTAATATTACACAATATTTTTAAAATTCACAATATTCAACTTGAGTGATACCTTGAATGAAAATGAAAAGCAGCTGAATTTGCTTGGGTTGATTTCTGAATACTATTCTATTTATTTTGCAGAACATAGAACTTTATTTTCCAGCCTGGCAATATCAGGCTAATGAAATATGCAAGACACAGTCACAGAAACAGACAGTCACTATATGCTGATAAAGGGAGAACTCCATCAAGAAGATGTAATAATTATATATATATACAAAGTATATATAATATACACAAAAAATATAAGAGAAGTAAATAAAATTAGGACTATTTATTAATAAAGAACAACATTAAGGGCATAAAGAGAAAATAAACTCTGTTATATGTGTGTGTGTCTTTACCAGCCCATATTAATCCATAAATAAATCGTCCAGACTGAAAGTCAAACAATACATTTCAAATACCCATTGTTTGGATTTCAGGCTTGCCCTACAGGAAGGAGTCTATGTTAATACTGTAAACCTGGTATAGAAGCCATTGCAGGAGACATCTTAAACACTGACCATGTAGAACTGACATGGCATCACACCTCTCCCTAAATATATATAATTGTATTCACAGGCAATGGCTAATGTCAGCCTTGAACACAGAAGCTTCTCCTTGAAATGCATGGAGATAAATGCATGACTTGTAGGTGTACAATAGAATAAAGGACAGTTGAGGGCTCAGCCCTAACAAGACATTTATACCACCCCCTTAAGGCTTGAGGAACAGTACCATAAGGAGAGGCAGAAGTAATGTTAGAGCCAGAGATGTGGAGAAGGTCTAAGAAGTATTATCTTCTAAGCTCACCCCAGGAATAGCAGCCTTGAATTCATAGCAGCTGTGTGTCCACCGAAGTTAGCTCTTCTAATAGTTATCGAGGCGGGAGGGACTCTTGGGCCCTACCACTTACTACGAAGGGCAGATTCTGGGAATGGAAGAGGCTCTGTACCCAGTTGTTTACTCACTGGTGAGCCCACCAGTCTTCAGTAGTTAGTTCCAAACTCAGGATCATACAGACAACCCCAGGTATAATCAGACACACACACACACACACACACACACACACACACACACACAGGCATGCACACAGACACATACTGAGTAAATAGGGGAAAGATATTTATAGAAAAGGAGCCTGGTGTATGTGTGGAATGGGAGGATATAAGAGAGGGCAAAATGACCAGAATATATAATATACATTTATGAAATGGTGAAAGAACAAAATTGACTAATAAAAACAACTGTACTATAAACCAAATGGACTACTTAACAGACATTTATAGCATCTTCATCCTAAAGAAATAAACATTCTTATCAGAAGTTCATATAAGTATTTTATAGAATAAGTTACATTTTTACCATAAAGAAAGACTTAGCAAGTACAATAAGATGAAATATCTTCTTCTACCTTATCAGTTCACAGTGCAAAGAACTTGAAATCAATAGCAACGGAAACCACAGCCACTACACAAATACTGGATATAGAGTAACAGACTATTGAAGAAAGAGTTGGTACTTAAATAAATCAAGGAGGAAACTTTGACAATCTCAGAGTCAAAATAAAATAAAAGTAAAATTTATCAGATTCTTTGGAAAGAAAGAAAAATTGTTCTAAGAGGAATTTCATAGCTGTTAGTGCTTACATTAAAATATAAGAGAACATAAAAGGCTACAAAGGGCCAAAGCATAGGGAATAAGTCTGCAGAGTGTGGCTCCTTGGACAGGATTCCTATATCAAACTCCACTCACCCAGGGATCAGAAACAATTGCATAAGAGGGAATGGAAAGATTGTAAGAGTCAGGGAGGAGGAGCAGGGCCATATGGAGATAGAGTCTTATAGACTCCTTGGACTGTGCTCTTATGGACTTAAAGCAATGCTGACAGCATGCACAAGACCCATGCAAACTCGAGCAGAAAAAATGCAGGATAGAAGTGGGGAAATGGGCAGCCAGCCACCATCTTAATAGAAGGACTCTTGGCAGCTTTTTACTGTTTGGTGAAGGAGAGCTGATCTTCTTTAAGGGAATGATTCTAGGTAGGCTGAGGAGACCACAGTGGATGAACTTGCCCTGAGGGACATGTGAGTACACTAACCACTGGACAGGCCTTAACATAAATGACAGAATGTATGAAATCTGCTGGGGGGGGGTGCAGGGGAGCTATGAGAGACTGGGATGGGGAAGGGGTTATGAAGATGATTAAGATGTTTTGTGTGAAATACATGAAATTCATTTTAAAAATTAAAAAAGTCACCTACAGATCCCATGCAATCCCTACCAAAATTACAATGACATTCTTTACAGAAATAGAAAACTCCATCCTAAAATTCATGTGGAAACACAAGAATAGTCAAAACAATCCCCGAGTCAAAAAAAAATGCTGGGGGAGTCACAATAGCATATTTTAATTTGTACTACAGAGACATAGTAACAGAAACAGTATGGCCCTGACAAAATCAGACACAAAGATCATTGTAAGAGAATGGAAGACAGACTAAACTCACACAGCAGCAGCCATTTGGTTTTCAACAAAGACACCAAAGACATTCATTGGACAAAGATAGCTCTTTCAGTGAGCTGTTCTGAGAAAACTGGATACTTATATGTGTAAGAATACACTGTATCCATATCTTTCACCTTGTACTTAAATGCAAATAGATAAAATATTTTAATGTGATATATGAAACTTTAAACTATAAGAAGAAACAGGGAAAATACTTCAAGGTATACTTAGGCAAGGACTTTCTGGAAAGGACCCCAGTAACAGATGAGATTTTAAAATTTCTGCAAAGGCTACAATTTAAAAAATTCTGCACAGCAAAGGAAAAAGGTGGAGGGATAAAGACAGTCTGAAAATGAGGGTAAGTTGTCCCAGTGGTCCATCTCACAGGCATTAATATTGAGAAGGTCTCAAGAAACCAAAAAAATAAACATACACACAAACAGATAATACAGCCAGAATGTGCAAATTTATGAAGCTATCATCCCAGGATTCTATCCAAAGGGAAGTATTACTTCACAATACCACAGATACCTGCACATCCATGTTGATTATAGTACAAATCACAATCACCAAATCATGGATTCAGCCTAGGTATCTAACATGCAACAGATGAATAGATAAAGATAATGTGGTGTGTGCACAGGGAGTACTAGTTTACCACTAAGGAAAATGAAATTGTGTAATTTATAGGAAAAATGTCTAAAACTGGAGATAATTACATTAAGTGGAAACAGTGTAGACACAGGAAGTCAAGTATCATGTTTTCTCTCAGATGCAGATTCTTGACTTATTAACCAACAAACCAAAAAAGACTTAAAAGCAGAATATTTGCGTAAAGCAAGGGGACCAGCAGGAGGGATGACAGAGAGGAAAATGTGGGGAGGCTGAGTAAAGTCGAAGTTCATGAAAAATGTGTTTGAGAAGGATATGATGAAGCTCATCTATCTGTATAATGAATATATGGTAACTGAAAGATGTTGTTGGGATTCAAACCAGGTAGGGCAAGAGTTCAAACCAGGTGAGAAATTGTTGGCAGCTAATACCAGTTGGAAGAGGGAGATGCAGTTTTTGTTTAAGTGTGTGATGCAGGGTAGGTTATCCAGGCTCTACTGAATGGACCCATACTTTAAAACACTTGGGGACATAAAGTGAATCGATACATCAATTCACTTTGTGTCCCCAAGTGTTTTAAAATTGATGTATCAATTCACTTTGTGTCCCCAAGTGTTTTAAAGTATGGGTCTATTCAGTGGAGCCTGGATAGCCTACCCTGCATCACACACTTAAACAAAAACTGCATCTCCCTCTTCCAACTGGTATTAGCTGCCAACAATTTCTCACCTGGTTTGAACTCTTGCCCTACCTGGTTTGAATCCCAACAACATCTTTCAGTTACCATATATTCATTATACAGATAGATGAGCTTCATCATATCCTTCTCAAACACATTTTTCATGAACTTCGACTTTACTCAGCCTCCCCACATTTTCCTCTCTGTCATCCCTCCTGCTGGTCCCCTTGCTTTACGCAAATACTCTGCTTTTAAGTCTTTTTTGGTTTGTTGGTTAATAAGTCAAGAATCTGCATCTGAGAGAAAACATGATACTTGACTTCCTGTGTCTACACTGTTTCCACTTAATGTAATTATCTCCAGTTTTAGACATTTTTCCTATAAATTACACAATTTCATTTTCCTTAGTGGTAAACTAGTACTCCCTGTGCACACACCACATTATCTTTATCTATTCATCTGTTGCATGTTAGATACCTAGGCTGAATCCATGATTTGGTGATTGTGATTTGTACTATAATCAACATGGATGTGCAGGTATCTGTGGTATTGTGAAGTAATACTTCCCTTTGGATAGAATCCTGGGATGATAGCTTCATAAATTTGCACATTCTGGCTGTATTATCTGTTTGTGTGTATGTTTATTTTTTTGGTTTCTTGAGACCNCCATTGTGGAAAGGAAGGTAGGGTGGCTGCAGCAGGATATAGCTGGTCACATTGAATGTGTCCACAGTCAGTAAGCAGACATCAGGCGCTGTGCTCAATTCACTTTCTCCTTTTTATTCAGTTCTGGATGTCAGACCATGAAATTGTACTTTCTGAATTTAGAATGAACTCAGTTAACCTAGTCTATATAATCTTTCATAGATATTCCAAGAGATTTGCTAACATGGTAATGATAAATATAATGAGTTAGACAACCAAGTTATTCATCACAACTTCACACCTTGTCAAATTGTCACTCAAAGCACAATGGCCTCTCTGGGCCTCCTTTCAGGGACTCAGACCCTGGCACACAGTGCTTGGTCTCACTGGCTGTCTGAGGATTTCTGAGTAGTTCCTCTTTCATTCCTTTAAAACCAGTACCAGATGGATGGTCTTGCCAAATTATACAGGATGGAGCCTGGCTCCTTGGACCACAGCTGCAAGCTTACCTACCCTGGAGAAACACTTCCTTATGGCACTTGCTCCAAAAAGCAGGGAACCCCCTCCAGTAACATTCTTATTTTAGGTTCTCTTCTTTCAAAAAAACATTTTCACAAGATGAGGCTTCTGAAAGATGGGCTCTTGTCCTCAGGATACCTTACCTGTTGACTCAATGAAAAGTTCCAGGTGTTTTCAGTTTTTAATGGTGTTAATTAAGGTCCTCCCGGATCATAGCTGTTTTCACAAAACCATTTTCTGCAACTTCTAATGCCCTTCTTTCCTCAATAAATAGTACACTTCTATCTATTTCTGATCTGCTTGTTGCTATAGATCTGGATATAAGGAGTAACTAGTAACCATGCATTACCTCAGTGGTAACCTGTGTTTATTTTTCTCTGTCAAACAGAGTAGTTCCTTACATTTTAATTCAGCCTAGCTTGTTTGCAGAACATTAGGAGAATGCAGCCACATTGTTGCCTGGTGTCAGATTTGGAATCACTTGTTTCTGGATTCTCTCTCTCTCTCTCTCTCTCTCTCTCTCTCTCTCTCTCTCTCTCTCTCTCTCTTT
>VZQC01001775.1:456101-525065 GCA_009823505.1 Rhizomys pruinosus | reverse complement strand
GTTCCAGAAAAGCTGGGACTACAGGGAGACCCTGTCTAAAAAAAAAAAAAAAAAAAAAAAAAAAAAAATCAAAAGGAATACAAGTGAATGACTTAACAATGCAACTCAAGACTCTTGAAAGGGAAGAAAGAATGAAACCTAAACTCAGCATATGAGAAGAAATAACAACACTCAGAGCATAAACTAATGAAATAGAAACCCCCCAAAATTAAAAAAAATCAATGAATTTAATAGCTGTTTATTTGAAAAGATAAACAATATAGACAGACCAACGCTTACCTCAATTAAATAAAAGACACAATTACTAGATCCAAATCAAGAAAATCATTGATGAAAGGGGAACCATCAAAGAGACACCACAAAGATCTAGAGTTTTATAAAGGGCACTGTAAAAAAAAATTGAGTAAATTAAATTTGAAAACCTAAAGGGATGGGATAAATGTATAAATTCATAGAAACCACTAAAGCTAAACTAAGAAGAGAGAACAGCATAAACAGGCCCATAACAAATAAGGAAATTTAAGCAGTAATACAAAAACTCCTGACTAAAATAATCCTAGGCTCAGATGGATTATAAGCAAAATTCTACCAGATATATAATCAATAGTACTTAAATTACTCAAGAAGAGTGATACAAAGAGAGAACTCCCAAACTCCTATGAATTCACCATCAGTCTAATACCAAAACCACTTGAGACACCCAAAAAAGAAACTATAGAACCATATCCTTAATGAATATAGATGCAAAAATTCTCAACAAAAATACTTGCAAACCACAAACTGACACATGTATCATTCACAATGATCAAGATGGCTTTATTTCAGAGATGAAGGAATGGTTCAATATACATAAGTCAATAAATGTAGTAAATAATATAAATGGACTCAAAGACAAAAATCACATGGTTATATTAATAGACGCATTTTGCTAAAATTCCTCCCAGGAAGTGCAAACAATTTTAGCCCCCCTCCCCCCACTTTGATTCCTACAACAAACAAGTACAAGTTCACCAAACTACAATCTGGAAAACCAGAGTTTAGATCAATAAGTGAGAGTTTATTTTTAAGAATGTGGTGTATCCCCTCCCTAAAGCCATTCTGGAAATTCTCCACCCTTCTGAGGATTGTGACTTCCCTAGAGTCTCACTAAATGGCAAGAGAGAGTCTTCCTAGGCATCCTCAACTTATATAAGTTTAGTGCCTTCCCATTGTGCAAGGAGGGATGGCTAGTTGGCTGAAATGTGTGGCTGGCTCTCCTTGCCCCTTTATTCTTGTGGAACATTAGCAGTCAACAAGGCCAGCAGGTACAATCAAGCTCGAGAAGAAAACATCTGTCCATAGGTTTCTGATTGGAGGACAGTCCTATGCAAAAATTCAGAAAATCCAACATTAATTTATGATCAAAGTCTTAGACAGCCTTGGACTGGAGGGATATACCACAAAAATAAAAAGCTATTTACAACAAACCCATGACCAACATTATGCTAAATGGAGAAAAACAGGAAGCATTCCCAGCACAATCAGGACACAGACAAAGGTATCCACTATCTCTACTCTTTTTTAATATAGTGCTTGAAATTCTTGCAAGAGGAATAAGACAAGAGAATGAAATTTATAAAAGTACTCATTGGAAAAAAAATAGGTCAAATTATCCCTATTTGCAAATCACATTCTATTTTACACATAAGAGTTTACAAAAATTCACCATAAAACTCTGAGAAATGAGTAACACTTTCAGCAAAATGGAAAGTTATAAAATTGGTCTACAAATATCAGTAGTCTTTCTATTTACCAATAACAAGCTATCAGAAAGAGTATATGGAGGGCTGGAGAGATGGCCTAGCGGTTAAGAGCGCCGACCGCTCTTGCAGAGGACCCGGGTTCGATCCCCATCACCCACATGGCGGCTGAGAACCGTCTGAAACTCCAACTCCAGGAGAACTCCAGCTCCAGGGGAATCCGACGCCCACTTCTGACCTCCGCGGCATTGCACGACACGGGTGCACAAACTTGCATGCAGACAATACATTTGTACACATACAGAAATAAATAAAATTAATAAAAAAAATTAAAAAAAAGAGTATATGGAAACCCTCTCATTCACAGTAACCTTAAAAAATAAAATATCTACAAATAAACTTGATCAAAGACAGTAAAGAATTCTACAATGCAATTTTAAAATTTTGAAAGAATAATTGGAAGAATTAATATTGTGAAAAGACCATCCTGTCAAAAGCAATCCCAGGTAAAATCCCCATGATGATTTTCATAGAATTAGAAAAAAAAAATGCTAAAATTTATATGGAGTCACAAAAGATGTCCAAAGGAATGCTTAGCAGAAAGAGCAATGATTGGAGAATAACCATTCCATATCTCAAACTACATTGCAAAATTATAGACATAAAAACCTTATTGTCTTGGAACAAAACAGACACATAGATCAATGGAACATAATTGAAGAGGCAAAGTTGAATGCATGCAATTTGCAGTTTCAGCCACCTGATATTTGAGAAATGCACCCAGAACACATACTGGAGGAAAGACAGCATTTTCTCAAATGGCAAAACTGGATCTATACCTGTAGAAGAGTAAAATTCTACCCTTTCACCCTGCACAAAAGAGAGCTCGAAGTGGACCAAAGACCTCCGTGTGAACCCTAAACTTGAAAACTGTTAGAAAAAAGCATAGTACCCTTCACAATGTAGGTTCAGGAAATGACTTTCCGGAATTAAGGTAAACAATAAACAAGTTGGACCAAATTAAGCTAAAAAGCTTCTTACAGAAAAAGAAATAATCAGGGGTTGAAGAGAAAACTCAGAGAGGGAGAAAATCCTCATCAGCAATATTTCTGATAGAGGATCAATAACCAAAATATATAATGAACTCAAAAAATAATCAAGAAAACAAATGACCCAATTAAAAGATGCTCTATGGATCAAATAGTTCTCAAAAGAAGAAAAAAAAGATGGCTAATAAATACCTTAAAATATGTTCAACGTCCTTGTTAATTACAGAAATGAAAATGAAGTCCATTTTAATATTTCATCTTACTCCAGTGAGACTAGCTAAGATCAAGAGAACAAAATATACTGACTTCTGGAGAGGATAAGGGGAAAGGAAAACATTCATTCACTGCTGGTGGGGTTGCATACTTCTGATATCACTATGGAAAGCAGCATGCAGAACTCTTAAAAACAATAAAAATGAACTTACTATACGATCTAGTTATATCACACCTTGGCATTTACCCAAAGGATATATCCTCCTGCAGAGATAGTTGTTCATCCATGCTTATTTCTATAATGTTCACAATAGATAAGAAAAGGAAAGTACCCAAGTGGCCCTCAATTGGAGAGTTAATAATGAAAATGAGATACATTTATATAATGGAGTTCTACTCAGGAGTAAAGAAAGACAAAATCACGAAGTTAGCAGGTAAATTGATGAAACTAGAAACTGTTATACTAAGTGAAGTAACCGAGATTCAGAAAAAAACAAAAACAAAAACAAAACAAAAACAAATGATCTATGTTCTCTCTCATTCATGGCTCCTAGCATCAAATTCTTACACGTGAGTATATATCCTGATTCAGGTGCAGGAGCAAGGAAAATTTAAAGGAATCGGGAGATAAAGGGAAAGGAGACTGGGAGAGAGGAATAGTAGAAGACAGGTGTTACCAAGGGAGAAATGGGTAACATTGGAGTATTGAACTGGAAAAAGAGGGCGGAGGGTTATAAACAGAGCCATGGAAAAAAAGTAGAAGGAGCTCAAGAGAGGGGAGATAATAGGAGAGAGGCATTACCAAGGGTAATATGGGGATACTGTGTGTACTTTAATTGAAGAGGAAATATGAGATTTTATATAGAGACATGTGAGATATAATGCTTAGCTTCTATGAAAAACCACAGAAAATGCATTAGTTCAAAAGCCTACTGAAAAATTACTCATATAATTATCTCGGGGAAGGAGGCAGGCAGATCTCCGTGAGATGAGACCAGCCTGGTCTATGTAGTGAGTTCCAGGCCAGCTGTAACTACAGTAAATCCCTCTGCACCTGGCCCTGGGTTTGTTGTTATTGTGGTTGTTGTTATTCATCTGGTTTTTGGCTTAGAATTTTTTTTGTTGCTTTTGATTGATTTGTTCAAGTTTTCCTTTATTTTTTTCTTGGCTTAAATTTGGTATGTCAGGTGTTTAAGAAGCACAGCCATTCTTTTTTTAAGTTTTACAGTTTGGTTTTATAAAAGTTTTGGAAGCATGACTTCACAGTCCTTTGGATGCCTTGTTATCAATTATAATGATTTCTTTTTCATCTCTAGTTTTATCAATTTGTATCCAGTCTTTCTTTAGTATAATAGGGCTAAAATTTGTCAATCTTATTAATCTTTTCAGAGTCAACTCTCTGTATAATATATGGTTCTTTTATTTTTTTTTTCATTTGGTTTGTATACTATTAAAATAGTAAATCATACGTTTTTCTCCAGTTATATTTTCTTGGAATAACTTCCCATTCTTTCATTCTAAGGTAGTTTCTATTTTGGAAATGAGGTTTTTTTCTTGGAGATAGCAGAATTATGGATGGTTTTAATTCAGTCTGCTTGTCTATGCTTTTTTGATTAAGGCATTGAGAACCTTGATGCTCAAAGTTATGGTTCCATTCCTGACATTTTTGCTGAATTTATTATGTGATTTTTCTCTTTCTTCGTTCCTTCGTTCCTTCCTTCCACCCTCCCTGCCTCCCCCTTTCTTTCTTTCTTTCTTTCTCTTTCTTTCTTTCTTTCTTTCTTTCTTTCTTTCTTTCTTTCTTTCTTTCTTTCTTTCTTTCTTTCTCTCTCTTTCTCTCTCTCTTTCTCTCTCTCTCTCTCTCTCTCTCTCTCTCTCTCTCTCTCTCTCTCTTCTTTTTTCCTTCTGAGATAGGTTACCCTGTAGCCCCAGATAGCCTGGAATTAGCTTTGTAAACCAAGGCTAGCTGGCCTTGATCTCAGAGAGATCCACATACCTCTGCTTCTTGAGTGATGGGATTAAAAAAGTAGTCTATCTTGCCCAGGAGAACATTTTTCTTTCTACTTTGATTGTGACAAATATATTTGTTTGCTATAGTAGTCTGGACTGGTTTGTGTAGTTAAAACACATAGTACATATTTCCAAGCCCTTTGGGTTTGAATGTCTCCACAGGGGGAAAAATCAACTGTGAAGTATTGAGGAGTGGTAGTGAAATTATGGGGAGCATTAGTATCTGGGTAGGAACATTTTGTCATGTTTTATATGAATTAAATCCAAGAGCCCAGTATTAATCATTCTGCAAGTGTCAATACCCTCTTTTGTCCTCCACAGGCACTTATGGAGCACTTATATACATGTGAGCAATACATATAAAATACATAATACATATAAAATAAAAATTATTCATGTTAATATTGTATTCACTATCCTTTTATTTTCTATTCAATGTAAGTCACATAATCCAGAGACAGTCAAAATAGAATTTAATTTAATCTATTAGATACTAATAATTATTTATTAACAGATTATAGCTGGGAATGCAGCTCATAAGTAGGCACTTCTCTCTCATATGAAATGTTCTGGTTTTGATCTCCAATAATACAAACTGGTAAGACATTGCCTGCATATACATACAAAAAAATCACGTACATGCAAAATGTTTTTATCACCAATGAATTGTAAAGTCAGAAGCTTCAATCTCAGGCAAAACTGAATTACGTACGTACAATTCTGTTTTTATTTTCCTCTATATATTATTACTTTATATCACAGATTTTGAATACAATCCAATTATTTTTATATAATTCTACCTTGTGAGTAAGAATTCCTGGTAAATAAAACCTCTAAGATAATGTTAAAGGATTCTGTGTTCAACTATATAGTGAATTACACCAGAAATTTTACATTTTAAAATATAATTGTGTAACTGCCGAGTATCATTTAATGAATAATTTGATTATTTCCCAAGATTTAGGCCCAGTGGAGATGTTTTCTGAGCTGTTTTCCTAAAAAGATCTACAATTCCCCTTTAAGTATGATGGGCAACTTTAGATACAATAATCATGGCTTCTTATTTTTTTCTTTTAGCACTTTGACTATACCACCCTTATTGCCTGTAGTATTTTCTGTTGAGAAAGCTATTAATATTCGAAAGTATTACAGTTTTATTTGGAAAATTGCTTTCTTTCATTGATTTCAATTGATTATATTATAGTTTTCTATGGACATTGTTAAGTTTGAATTTCCATTTTTTTCTCAGATTTGACACTTTAAAATTTAATACTATTTGTTTTACACTATTATAATTCTTATTATTAGTAGTAGTAGTATTTTCTTTTTTTACTTTTTTATTATTTATTATTTTATGTGTATGAATGTACTTTCTGCACGTAGGTTGGTGCACCCGTGTCGTGCAATGCCGCGAAGGTCAGAAGAGGGCGTCGGATTCCCCTGGAATTGGAGTTACATACGGTTCTCAGCTGCCATGTGGTGCTGGGGATTGAAGCCAAGTCCTCTGCATGAGCAGTCAGCTAGGCCATCTCTCCAGCCCCCAGTAGTAGTATTTTCAAAGTTAATCTCTGTTGCTACTTTAAGGCTTTGAACTTTCTTCACTTTTCTTCCTTCTGTTTTTACTGCTAAAACTGACTTGGTGATTTTAAATTCCATGTCTTAGGTTCATTGATTCTTTATTCTGCTGGATGGAATTTGACACTGAACTCTTAGGATCCATCTTCATTTGGTATATTCTCCAGCTCTAGAGTTTGTTTCATTCATTTATTTTTATCGGACATTCTATCCCTTTGTTAATAATTTCACGTTATTCATTCCTTGCTTTCCTGGTTTCCTCATTTATTTGTGTTATTTTGTATTGTATTGAGTTTCTTTAAAATGATTATTTTGAATCATTTGTTAGGTGACACACTGTTCTCTATTACCTTAGGTTAGGTTTTGATGATGTATCTTGCTCTTTTTAGTGGCTCACTTTTACTCTTTTGTATCCCTTGTTATTTCATGCTATAGTTTGTACATTTTGGGGAAAAGCACTTCTATCATTTATCAAAATGCTTTCTTACACGGAAGGGTTGTCAACAATCAGCATGGGCGAAAGGAGCTCTCCACGGTTTTCTGGGAATGTGTTTTCTCGGAATCTAACCATGTGTTATCCCAGCTAGAAAGGTTTCTTTTGTTTCCTTTAAATAGTGTATAATCTGCTGCTTCTTCGGCCACATGCCTGCCATCAGGCCATATTCTATTCTGTTCTAAGAAAGATCTCAGCTCTCCTTTCTGCTTTCCAGTCCAGGAATCAAAGTAGTGATCCTACCAGCACCCTGTTGGATAAGGCAGAAATGTATTACTTGAACTAGAACGTTGGACACTTTCTCTTTCCTTTCCTTTTAGAGAGGAATCAAAGCTGGGCATTTATTCCTGTCATATCTAGCTGTGTTATTATCTTGGAGAAAGAGTTCCCGTAGATAAAATGGAATGGCTTTGCTTTCTACACACTTCATTGTGGGGTCTTCTTGCCTTTAAGCTTGTTTGTTTCAGATACTGAAATTTGACTGTTTTATCAAATACTCATTAAAGCTTTTAGACTATGTATCACTACTAACTGGGAACTTGTATGGGGGCTCAAGTTCTCAGGTCTTTTGTTCCATCCTCTTGATCTGTACCGAAGTTCACATAATTATAAATACCTTCCCATGTCCTCCAGCAATGCATGCACACTATGTCCATCCTACATTTATCCAGTGGTGATGGATAAAGGTACCTACTTTCATCTCAGGGATTCTAATTGAGTATCTGATGAAATTTTATTATAGTTTTAGTATAAATTTTATTATAGTTTTAATATAAATTTATTATAGCTTTAATTTAATATCTAATAACTAATGATAATTATCACCCTATCATATGCTTATTGACTATTTGTATATTTTATTTTGTAAGCTCTCTGATGAAGGCCTTTTCCCATGTTCATTGAAAGCTCTTTTTACTATTATATTGCAAATATTTTCAGTATAAATTTTTATGATCTATAGATGATCATTTCTAAAACCAGATAGCTACATTTTTCACCTGAGAATGTCTTTTCAGCTGAAAGCTTTCTCTTTAAAAATATAATGTTGGGGCTGGAGAGATGGCTCAGCAGTTAAGAGCACCAACTGCTCATGCAGAGGACTCGGGTTTGATTCCCAGCACCCACATGGTGGCTAAGAACAGTCTTTATTTTAGCTCCAGTTCCAGGGGAATCCGACACCCTCTTCTGACTTCCACAGCTTTGCACGACATGGGTGCACCTACCTACATGCAGACAATACACTCATATACATAAAAAAATTATGCCAGGCGCGGTGGCACACACCTTTAATCCTAGCACTTGGGAGGCAGAGGCAGGCAGAATTTTGTGAGTTGAAGGCCAGCCTGGTCTACAGAGTGAGTTCCAGGACAGCTGGGGCTTCAGGGAGACCCTGTCTCAAAAAGACCAAAAAATAAAAAAATAAAAAATATATACAATGGCAAAATTACTAATATATTATTGCTGTGGTTGTCATTTATAATTATTGTGCTAACCTAAGAAATATTTGTCAACTCAGAGGTTCTAAAGATATTTACCTACTTTTGTAAAAAATCAATATATAACTCATTTTTCCATGGTAATTTAGAGTATATCTTAAATTATTTTGTGCATCTGAGGTAAGAATCCAGATGAAAGCACATATATACATAGTTATATGATATATACATGCTCATGATTGTTTAAAATATGTATTTGGATCTATTTTTAACACATTCTTATTTTCTATTTCCATCAATTTCTGTGTTTTTCTTCAAACTCACACTGCAGATTATTGTAAAACTTTAATAGTTTCATGTCACCTAGACTAGCTTCTTTAATTTTACAGCTTTTCAAGATTGATTAACTCTTCTCTATCCTTTGTAACATAACATACAATTTAGAATTAACTTGTCAATTGTAAATTTTAATTTAAATAATTTATATTTATAGACAACTAGGACACTTAACACCTTAAAATTTTTAACTCTTTTAATAAATAAATTTTCTCTAATGTTCAATTTGCTTTTGTTTTAATTTATTTCAACAATATATTAATTGGTTTAATGGTGCTGTTTTACATAACTTTCCTTTAAGCTATGTATTTCCTGTTTTTAAAATGTTACTGTCCAATTACTCATTGTGAACTAAAGAAATTTGATTCATTCCTATATGTTGAAATTTACTGTAATGCAGCTTAATTTTTTATTGATTCTGTGACAGAGATTGTCTCTTTAAATTATAGAGTACTACTCAATCTCTAGAATGAATGCAGTAGACTTGCTAGGCCCTCTTGTCATTCAAGGTAGTCAGCACTTTAGCAAAGTTGTTGCTTGTTCGTGTGGTTTGACTTAATCATATGCTCTCAGTGTTTCTGAATGCCAGCTAGCTGTCAGCAGTGGAATTCCCTTCAACTCGACTCTGTTAACTTGTGCTTTCCATCTTCTGTGAACAGTTGGTTTTATGAGTTTATCTGTTATGTAACTCTTCCAAAGAATATTTGGTCAACTTTCTTATTTTACCTGTTTTGTAATATTTTATTTTGCTTTGATTTTAATTAATTTTGTTTTCTGGATACTTTGGCTAAAGTTCTTTTTCCATTGCAACTTCTTAAAGTGCAGGTCACTGAGTTTACTCCTTGCTTCTATTAGTGCATTCATTTGTGTTAATTTTCACCCAATGATACTTTAAAAAACACTCATGGAATTTGTTTCCTTGTGTGTTTACAAAACGGTCAAACATTTAATATTTTCATAAAATATTAAGCATCTATACATCTAAGCATTCATTTAAAAATGGGCATGCATTGAAATAGTGATACATCACAGAAAAATACAATGAAACATAAAAAGTAGGTAAAAAAAATTGTAAAATCCCTTAAAGTTTAAGCTTTAAATATAAACTGTAAGTTTTAAAACCATAAGTTTAAAGATAGGAAAACTAAGTTTAGATGAGTATCTTGATAGTAGCTGGAAAATTGTAGACTAGCATAAATATTAATGATGAGTGGAGAACAAATTTTCTGAAATATGAGTTGTGTTAACAGTGAAATCTATCTACTTATTGTTTAAACATAAGGGTATTTCAAAAGACTTATTACCAACTGCAAAATAGTGATGTCATTTGTAACAGTGGAGAATCATAAGATAAGGAATACAATTCTATTCCTGACTTTAATATTTGGTATACTGTGACATCTTTGACATTTATGTATCTTTAAAACACACATCACTCATCTTAAATCTGTCGCCAGGTTTCTCATCAAGTTTGAATGTTTTCTCGTTGTAATGTTACAAAATTGTATAGCTTGGATGAGTATATTTGAACACATGTCAAGAGCACAAGTAAAACTGCAGATTTAATTATAGAACAGGCCAATATATTGAGACATGACTTAAATTGGGACTTGGGAGACATAAAAAAAAAAAAAAAACCTTCGAATTATTATGTCTCGTTGATAATTGTAGCTCACTTTGAATAATGAAATAAAATAATACTTCATGTATGATCATGCTTTCTGTATAAATCACTGACGTTTCAGAAATGAGTAAGGGTTATACAAGGAACCATGGGGGTAAAGAGGAAGAAGGAGCTCAAGAGAAGGGAGACCATAGAAGGCAGGTAAAGTGGGGAAAATGGGAGTAGGAGATCTCCCGAGACCAGCTGAAGTGTAGGTACTGGGGAGCGGGATAACGAGCCTCCCCGCCCCCACCAACTGGGATTACGAAGGCATCTGAAGGAGGCAAGCAAAGCAAGCCTTCAACACAGTGAAGAGACATTTGGGACTCACATTGAAATTCAGGATAGGAGAAGCCCATATGCCAGGATCACGAAGAAGAGACAACACGGTAAAGGGGCAGGATAATCCTGAACCAAGCTCTACCAACCATATGGAAGATTCCTACAGTGGGAACCCCTGGGGATGGCCCAGGACACAGATATCAGAAACACAATTGTGAACATACATAAAAAAACTACAATATTATAAAGAACAAATCAAAGAATTAAGAAAAGAGAATGAAGAACACAAGAAGGGCCTAGAGAGAGAGAATGACAAACTCAGGAAGGAAGTAGAAACTCTGAAAAGATCTCATGCTGAAAAAGATAAGGAAATCAATCAGCAAAGCAAAGAGCTACAGGAAGAGATTGAGAAGCTCCAAAAGGAAGTAGAAATACTAAAGAAATCAGAGGGGGCTGGAGAGATGGCCTAGTGGTTAAGAGCACCGACCACTCTTACAGAGGATTCCATCCCCAGCACCCACATGGCAGCCGAGAACTATCTGAAACACCAATTCCAAGAGAGCTCCAGTTCCAGGGGAATCCGACACCCTCTTCTACCTCCGCAGCATTGTACAACATGGGTGCACAAACCTGCATGCAGACAATACATTCAAACACATACAGAAATAAAAAAAAAAAGAAAACAGAAGAGGAAATGAAAAAGGAAATCAAACACTCATCAAATCAAGAGGAAAGAAATGGAAAAAGCCTCAGAAGCAGAATGGAGGAAGCAGAACAAAAAGTATCAGACCTGGAAGATAACACAGAACAACTAAAAACCTCAAGTAAAGATTATGAAAAAATTTAAAATACACAAAAGTGGAACAACCAGGAACTGTGGGACTCTATGAAAAGATCAAACCTCTGCAGCATAGGAATAGAGGAAGGAGAAGAATCCCAAGAGAATGGTATTGATCAGATTGTCAACAGAATAATAGATGAAAACTTCCCCAAACTAAAAAAAGACAAACCAATACAAATACAAGAAGCACATAGAACTCCAAACAGACAAGATCGAAAAGAAACTCTCTATGACACATCATAGTTAAAATGCTAGACACCCAAAACAAAGACAAAATCCTTAAAGCCACAAGAGAAAAACAACAAGTGACCTATAAGGGGAAACCAATTACAACTGACTTCTCTATGCAAACTATGAAAGTAAAAAGAACATGGAGCAAAGCATTCCAGGTGTTAAAGGACAATAGATGCCAACCCAGGTTACTATACCCAGCAAAAATGTTGAATATGGTTGAAGGAAAGAGAAAAACCTTCCATGACATAAACAAGTTGAAAGAATACATGTCTGAAAAACCAACCCTTCAGAGAATACTCGAAGCAATTCAAAGGACAGAAGAAAGGAGCAACCATCCCCAGGAACCTAGAAAGGGAAATCAATAAATGCATAACTGCAGAAGTAGAAACATAAACGAAAACTTCAAATGGATAATAAGGCCAAAGGAAGCAACACAAACCTATCAGTCATAACCTTAAATATTAATGGAATAAATTCTGACCTCCGCGGCATTGCACGGCACGGGTGCACAGACCTGCATGCAGACAGTACATTCATACACATACAAAAATAAATAAATAATAAAAAAAATAAAATAAATTTCCCAATCAAAAGACATAGACTGGTTGATTGGATTAGGAAACAGAATCCATCGATATGCTGTCTACAAGAAACACATCTTACCTTCAAGGACAGGCACCACCTTAAAGTGAAAGGATAGAAAAAAAGTATTCCAAGCAAATGGTACCAAAAAGAAAGCAGGTGTTGCTACTTTAATATCAGACAAAGTAGACTTCAAAGTAAAAGAAATCAGAAGAGAAAAAGAAGGCCATTACATTTTTATCAAAGGAACAATTCACCAAGATGATTTCACAATTATGAATATATATTCCCCAAACTCTGGTGCACCAAACTTTATAAAGAAAATTCTCCAGGACCACAAGTCACACACTAACCCCAGTACATTCATAGTAGGGGAAGTAATACCCCACTGAGACCTTTGGACAGCTCAACAGGACAAAGAATAAACAGAGAGACATCTGAACTGAACAATATGATACACCAAATGGACCTCATAGACCTCTACTGAATATTCGACCCTAATACCAGAGAACACACTTTCTACTCAGCATCCCATGGAACATTCTCCAAAATCGACCACATACTGGGACACAGAAGAAACCTCCACAAATACAAAAAGATTGAAATAATTTTATGCATTCTATCAGACCACAGTGCAATAAATCTCAACACCAACACTAGGATAAGCCCCACTGCCTACAAGAACACATGGAAACTGAACAACACACTCCTGAATAATGAATGGGTCTAGGAAGAGATAAAGAAAGAAATAAAAGCATTCCTGGAACTGAATAACAATGACAGTACAACACAACAAAACTTATGGGAAACCTTAAAAGCAGTATTAAGAGGGAAGTTTATAGCCCTGGGTGCCTACATTAGAAAAACAGAAAGAGCACAAGTGAATGATCTAACACTACAGCTAAAAGCACTTGAGAGGCAACAACAGATGAACCCTAAATGCAACAGACAGGAAGAAATAACAAAAATCAGAGCAGAAATCAATGAAATAGAAACAAAGAAAACAATACAAAAAATCAATGAAGCCAAAAGTTGGTTCTTTGAAAGAATAAACAAGATAGACAGACCTCTAGCCCAGTTAACAAAAAGAAAGAAGGAACAACTCCAAATCAATACAATCTGTGATGAAAAGGGAAATATCACAACGGACAAGGAAAAGATCAAGAAAATTATATGGGAATATTACAAGAACCTATATTCTACCAAGTTTGAAAATCTAGAAGAAATGGATGAATATCTGAAATCCTGGGAATCACCAAAGCTTGGCCAAGAGGAGACCAGCAGCTTAAACAGACCCATAACATATGAAGAAATAGAGGATGTAGTAAGAAGCCTCCCAACTAAAAAAAGCCCAGGCCCAGACGGTTTCACAGCAGAATTCTATAAAACATTTCAAAAAGACCTACAACCATTATTTCTGAAACTGTTTAGAAGTATACAATCAGAGGGAATTCTCCCAAATTCCTTCTATGAAGCCAACATCACTCTATTACCAAAACCAGACCATTAGACACAAACTAAAAATGAGGAATTATAGACCCATCTCTTAATAAACACAGATGCCAAAATTCTAAACAGGCATATTGGCCAAATCGCAATACAGACCAATCAAGTAGATCATCCATCATGACCAAGTTAATTCATACCAGAGATGCAGGGATGGTTCAAATATCATCAAGCATATAAAAAAAAAAAGACAAAAAGCACACCATCATCTCAATTGATGCTGAAAAAGCCTTTGACAAAATCCAGCATCCCTTCATGCTTAAAGTCCTAAAAGGAATTGGATTGGATGGATCATTCCTCAATGTAATCAAAGCCATATACAGGAAACCCACAGCCAATATCATCCTAAAGGGGGAAATGACAGAAACATTCCCTTTAAAGGTAGGAACTCGGCAAGGCTGCCTCCTGTCACCATTCCTCTTCAATATAGTGCTTGAAACACTTTCTAGAGCAATAAGGCAAGAAAAGGAAATTAAAGGAGTACTAATTGGAAAAGAGGAACTCAAGCTATCCGTATTTGCTGATGATATGATTGTTTACTTAAGGGATGCTAAAAACTCCACCAGAAAATTCCTAGAAATGATTAACAGTTTCAGCAAAGTGGCAGGATACAAAATTAATCTTAAAAAAATCAATGTCCTTTCTTTACACCAAGAACAAGCAAATAGAGAAATAATTCAAAGAGACCTTCCCACTCACAATAGCCTCAAAAACAATAAAATAACTAGGAGCAAACCTAACCAAAAACACCAAAGATTTCTACAGCAAAATTTTTAAACCTTTAAAGAAAGAAATTGAAGAAGATATCAGAAGTTGGAAAAACCTCCCATGCTCATGGACTGGGAAAATTAACATTGTAAAAATGTCCATTCTACTGAAACTCTTGTATAGATTTAACACAATCTCAATAAAAATCCCCAAGAGTTTCTTCACAAGCTTGGGAAAAAAAGTCCTCAAATTCATTTGGAGAAACAAAAGACCCCAAATAGCCAAAACAACACTGAGTGAAATAAGCTACACAGGGGGATCTCTATCCCAGACTTCAAACTATACTACAGGTCTATAGTCATAAAAACAGCCTGGTACTGGCACAAAAATAGACCTGTTGACCAATGGAACAAAACAGAAGATCCAAATCTGAGCACACAATTTCAGCCATCTCATATTTGACAAGGGGGCCAAGAAGACACAATGTAAAGACAGCATCTTCAGCAAGTGATGTTGGCAAAACTGGATCACCACTTGTAGAAGAATTAAATTAAACCCCTACCTCTCACCCTGTACAAAAGTCAACTCCAGAAGGATCAAAGATCTCAATGTGAAAACCCAAACTGTGAAGGTGATAGAAGAAAAAAGTGGGCATCAGACTACAAGACATAGGCGTAGGAAAAGAATTCCTAAATCAGACAGCAGGTGTGCAAGAATTAAGGTCAACAATTGACAAATGGGACCTCATTAAACTCAAAAGCTTCTGTACATCAAAAGAAACAATCGGGGGCTGGAGAGATAGCCTAGTGGTTAAGAGCACCGACGCTCTTGCAGAGGACCCGGGTTCGATCCCCAGCACCCACATGGCGGCTGAGAACCGTCTGTAACTCCAGTTCCAGGAGAACTCCAGTTCCAGGGGAATCTGAGACCCTCTTCTGACCTCCGTGGCATTGCACGACACGGGTGCACAGACCTGCATGCAAACAATACATTCATACACATACAAAAATAAATAATTAAAAAAAAAAAGAAACAATCAAGGAAGTGAAAAGAAATCCCACAGAGTGGAAGGAAAAATTCACTGCAGAAACATCTGACAAAGCATTGATTTCCAGAATATATAAACTACTCAAAAAACAAAGAAGAAAGAAAACAAATGACCCACTCAATAAATGGAGCAAAGAACTGAACAGAGACTTCACAAGTGAGGAATTAGAAATGGCTGAGAAACACCTTAAGAAGTGTTCAGCATCACTAATGCAAATTAAAGGAAATGCAAATCAAAACCGCTTTAACATATCATCTTACTCCAATAAGACTGGCTAGGATCAAGCAAACAAATGATACCAAGTGCTGGAGAGGTTGTGGGGAAAGGGGAATACTCATTCATTGCTGGTGGGAATGTAAACTTGTACAGCCACTATGGAAAGCAGTGTGGAGAACCCTTGGAAGACTTGGAATGAACTTGCCACCTGACTCAGCCATACCTCTCCTAGGCATGTACCATCAAGACTCACCCCACCACAGAGATACAAGCACAGCCATGTTTATTTCAGCTCTCTTCACAATAGCAAGAAGCTGGAACCAACACAAATGCTCCTCAACTGATGAGTGGATGGAGAAAATGTGGTACATCTACACAATGGAGTTCTATGCAGCAGTAAAGGAAGACGACATCATGAGCTTTGCAGGAAAATGGCTGGAGATAGTGGACATCATGCTGAGTGAAGTAACACAGTCCCAGAAAAACAAACAATGAATGGTATCCCACATCTGTGGATGCTAGTGCCAATTACCTAGTTGTAAGTATTTCTTGTGCATGCCCCTTGAGCTTTTGTCCAAAGCAGTTGGGAGTGATGCATATTGGAAACAACAACAACAACAACAACAACAACAACAACAGAAATGACTGCATCAAAGAACTGACCGAAACAGTGAGCTTCTGCTCAAAACAGTCAACTTCCACATGGAGAATAATGAGAAATACTGAGAAACAGATGAAAAGCATGTTAGGCAGAATGCATGAGCTCTGGTTGGGTGGGGGGCTGGGGAGGACACGGGTCTAGATTTGATAAATATATATAAATAAATTAAAATTTAAAAAATTAAAAAAATTTAAAAAAGCAATAAACAAACAAAAAAATTACATATATGATATCTGTGTATATCTGAAGGCTCCATTTCTATAACAAAATATAGTGCCAGACAGGAGAAACCTCCCTTTGAGATGTTGGTCATGGTGGTCCAAGAGGCTCCCATAATAACAAAGACTGTTGCCCCAGCCCTTGGTTGCCTTCCAGAACTCAGAGGGAAGATCCTATTGCTGAATTGAGGGTGTATTTCAGACACAGGATTTGGAACAATGGAACTAGAACTGACGTGGAGGCCACCTTCCTGAAGCTAGCTCTTGGAGTTTCAGATGATACTATGCAAGCTGCTAATGTAGAATATCACACTTGGGAGTGTCTTTTAGTACCCACCCTGATGTCTGTGATCACTTAGCTTTCTTGCCCAACTCTGGCTTTAGTATATATGAAATTCCTTTGCATTTTAGCTCTTGATTACCTGTTATTATTGAAAACAATTAGATGGTATCATTCTACAATAGCATGACATTGTAACCTGTAGGATGTCATACTTTTGTCTCCTGTAGGTGCTCCAAGTGACCAGAGCAGTGGTACATCCTCTCCTCTTTGTGACAGTGGCTTGCATCTGAACTACCATCCCAACAACACAGTAAGATGACTGGGCACCATTCACACTCATTGAGATGAATCAAGAGCAGAGTAGATATATGTCTGTAGTGCCCTAACACTGCTATTAAATAGGATGTATCTTATGGATATGAAATACTCAGGTGTTTCATCACCATTTAAGTAACAATGACAATCCATGCGAGAAAAAGAAAAATAAATAGTTGGCTATTTAATCCCCCCTTTCTTCCCTCTTCACTGAATTAAGTCCGCTGTAAGCAGTGATTTTGATGGGAGATGTCACTCAACATCATCATCTCACAGTCATTGTAGAGCATTGCATGCTGCATATAGTTCCATGATCTACATAATTTAATATAATTTTTGCCAGTTTTATTTTGATATTAGTTAGCTGAAAGTAGCCATCATTTGCATTATTTGTTAACAAATGTTATGTATATCAGGAAATTGCTGCAATGATTTAAGTCTAATCTATATATTATGATAAAGTACAAATAACATAAAACTACATGTGTATTCAATATAATGAAAAATTAAAATTAATATACTGGTTTTATAGATATTTATTTGATTTTAAAGTTTACCTTCCAGTTATATTTTGTAGTAACTTGATTTTTCTCTTCATAGCTATTTTTGAAATTCCTTATATTTAGCTTTCAAAACACACATTCTGAAGAGAAAAAAAATTCTTGTTACATGTAGATCTATCAATTATCATAAATATGAATTATAGCATAGCTGACTATAATTCTGATTGTATTTCCTTTTTTCCATATTAAAATATTTTATAATGAATATAGCTTCTTTTCTGACTTGTGTAATTCATTCTCTATTTGAAACAGACCTAATTACAGAAAGTTATTTCAAAAGACTCCTTTTGAACATTTGAAAGCCCAAATGGTTTTTGTTATGCCAGATTGCGTCAACATTTTTCCTTAGCTGAGTTGAGTTACTTAGGTTACCAATTTAACTGTCCTTTCTTTCTTTCTTTCTTTCTTTCTTTCTTTCTTTCTTTCTTTCTTTCTTTTTTCCTTCCTTCCTTCCTTCTTTCTTCCTTCCTTCCTTCCTTCTTTCTTTCCTTCTGTCTTTTTTTTCTTTCATAGAGAGGTACTTTTTCAAGAGCAAAGAATATTGGTATATCCAATTTTATTTTTAATTTTATCAGAAATGAATTGTCCTTTAGTAATTAAAACCTAAATATTGATCTTCTGAGGTTGTAAAGATCTCAGTGATGTAAAAGATTGATTTCCTAATTATATAAATATATATGTATATATGCTATATTACTTTTTTTTATTTTTTTTGGTCTTTTTGAGACAGGGTCTCCCTGTAGCCCCAGCTGTCCTGTCTCTGTAAACCAGGCTGACCCCAGGCTGGCCTTGAACTTACAAAGATCCACCTGCCTCTGCCTCCCAAGTTTTATGCTATATTTCTATACCTTACATCACCTCCTTATTTAATGATACAGAAGCCTTACATTCTTCTCCAATCAGTGATGTGTGTGTGTATGTGTGTATGTGTGGTGGATCCATGGCCCCTTGCATGTTATGCCAATGCCACAGAGCTTCTCCAGGCCCATTTGCTTAATCTACTTTTATGAATATTTTGCTCAGCATCGCTTCCTAGGGCCCTTGCCACTCCTTCACTGGCCTGGCACTGTGACTAGCCACCTCTTTTCACAGGTGACAGGTCTTATGAGTCAATTGCATGTTAGTTAGAGGCGCCTGTACCAAGGCAGATCTCATCCAGAAGACCTACAGAGGAGATGGGACAGATCTTGGCCGTAGTGTTGGCCTCTTCATCCTCTGCTTCCTCCAGTCTCCTCAGACTCCCTCTATGAATTTTCCCTCTACAAGTAATTTACACAGGAAACAGAAAAACAGCTACTGTACTTCGGAGTAGGACAGGCTCTTTGGTTTTATTCTTAATCTGGTTTTTGTCCAGTACCCTTAACTTCCTCCCTTTGTAATAATGGTGACAGAAGCCAGAGGATAAATTTAAAGGGAGGAATTATTCTCTTTTTTTCCCAACTCATTTCATTGTTTTATATAAAAACAACAAAAAGTCATCCTTCATAAATGTATAATGAAAACAAGATGGAGATCTCCCAAGACCAGCTGAAGCACAGGAAGGTAGGTAGGAGCTGGGTGCTTTAGCAAGGCTGATTGTTGTTTGATTTAACTAAGTTTTCTTTGGCTTAATTGGCTTTTGTGGCTGTGGGAGTGGAGTTATCATCCAAGCTGGTGTAAAAGGTAGGGTTGTGTGAGTCTTGATATCTGAGATCTCCCAAGACCAGCTGAAGCTCACGTACTGGGACTTGGGCTAAAGAGCACCACCCCCTCCCCCACCAACTGGGTATAAGAAGGCATCTGAAGGAGGCAAGCAAAGCAAGTCGTCAACACAGTGAAGAGGCATTTGGGACTCACATTGGAATACAGGCAAGGAGAAGCCCATATGCCAGGAACACAAGGAAGAAGAGACAACACGGGAAAGGGGCAGGATAATCCTGGACCAAGCTATACCAACCCTATGGAAGATTCCTACAGTGGAAACCCCTGGGGATGGCCCAGGACACAGATATCAGAAACACAATTGTGAACATACATAAAGAACAACACTATAAAGAGCAAATCGAAGAATTAAGAAAATAGAATGAAGAACTCAAGAAGGACCTAGAAGGAAGTAGAAACACTGAAAAGATCTCATGCTGAAAAAGATAAGGAAACCAACAGGCAAAGCAAAGAGCTACAGGAAGAGATTGAAAAGCTCCAAAAGGAAGTAGAAATACTAAAGAAATCAGAAGAGGAAATGAAAAAGGAAATCAAATACTCATCCAATCAAGAGGAAAGGAATGGAAAAAGCCTCAGAAGCAGAATGGAGGAAGCAGAACAAAGAATATCAGACCTGGAAGATAACACAGAACAACTAAAAACCTCAAGGAAAGATTATGAGAAATTTTAAAGTACACAAAAGTGGAACAACCAGGAACTGTGGGACACTATGAAAAGATCAAACCTCGGCATCATAGGAACAGAGGAAGGAGAAGAATCCCAAGAGAATGGTATTGATCAGATCTTCAACAGAATAATAGATAAAAACTTCCCCAAATTAAAAAAAAAGACAAACCAATGCAAATACAAAAAGCACACAGATCTCCAAACAGACAAGATCAGAAAAGAAACTCTCAACTCCACAACATAGTTAAAATGCTACACACCCAAAACAAAGACAAAATCCTTAAGGCCACAGGAGAAAAACAACAAGTGATCTATAAGGGGAAACTTATCAGAATTACAACTGACTTCTCAATGCAAACTATGAAAGCAAGAAAATCGTGGGGCAAAGCATTCCCAGTGTTAAAGGACAGTAGATGCCAACCCAGGTTACTATACCCAGCAAAAATGTCGATTATTGTTGAAGGAGAGAGAAAAACCTTCCATGACATAAACAAGATGAAAGAGACAAAGAAGGCCATTACATTTTTATCAAAGGATTGATTCACCAAGATTTCACAATTATGAATATATATGCACCAAACTCTGGTGCAACAAACTTTATAAAGACAATTCTCCAGGACCACAAGTCACACAGTAACCCCAGTACACTCATAGTAGGGGACTTCAATACCCCACTGAGTCCTTTGGACAGGACAATAGGACAAAGAATAAACAGAGATACATCTGAACTGAATGATATGGTGCACCAAATAGACCTCATAGACCTCTACCCAATATTCCACCCTAATACCAGAGAACACACTTTCTACTCAGCACCCCATGGAACATTCTCCAAAATCGACCACATACTGGGACACAGAAGAAACCTCCACAAATACAAAAAGATTGAAATAATTTCATGCATTCTATCAGACCACAGTGCAATAAAGCTCAACATCAACACCAGGATAAGCCCTACTGCCTAGAAGAACACATGGAAACTAAACAACACACTCTTGAATAATGAATGGGTCAAGGAAGAGATAAAGAATGAAATAAAAGCATTCCTGAATGACAATGACAGTACAACACAACAAAACCTATGGGATACCTTAAAAGCAGTCCTAAGAGGGAAGTTTATAGCCCTGGGTGCCTACATTAGAAAAACAGAAAGAGCACAAGTGAATGATCTAACACTGCAGCTAAAAGCACTTGATAGGCAACAACAGATGAGCCCTAAATGCAACAGACAGGAAGAAATAACAGAAATCAGAGCAGAAATCAATGAAATAGAAACAAAGAAAACAATACAAAAATTCAATGAATCTAAAAGTTGGTTCTTTGAAAGAATAAATGAGTTAGACAGACCTCTAGCTCAGTTAACCAAAAGAAAGAAGGAACAACTCCAAATCAATACAATCCATGATGAAAAGGGAAATAACAAAACAGACAAGGAAAAGATTCATAAAATCATACGAGAATACTTCAAAAACCTATACTCTACCAAGTTTGAAAACATAGAAGAAATGGATGAATATCTGAAATCCTGGGAATCACCAAAGCTCAACGAAGAAGAGATTGACAGCTTAAACAAACCCATAATAAATGAAGAAATTGAAGATGTAATAAGAAACCACCCAAATAAAAAAAGTCCAGGCCCAGCCGGTTTCATGGAAGAATTCTATAAAACATTTCAAAAAGACCTACAACCATTATTACTGAAACTGTTTAGAAGGATAAAGAGGAAATTCTCCCAAATTCCATCTATGAAGCCAGCATCACTCTATTACCAAAACCAGACAAAGAAACAACTAAAAAGGAGAATTATAGACCCATTTCCCTAATGAACACAGATGCCAAAATTCTAAACAGGATACTGGCAAATCGCATACAGACCCACATCAAGAAGATCATCCATCATGACCAAGTTGGATTCACCAGCGATGCAGGGATGGTTCCACATACGAAAATCAGTAAACATCATCAAGCACATAAATGGACTGAAAGACAAAAACCACACCATCATCTCAACTGACGCTGAAAAAGCCTTTGACAAAATCCAGCATCCCTTCATGCTTAAAGTCCTAGAAGAAATTGGATTGGAGCAATAATTCCTCAATGTAATCAAAGCCATATACAGGAAGCCCACAGCCAATATCATCCTAAATGGATAAAGACAGAAACATTCCCTTTAAAGGTAGGAACTCAGCAATGCTGCCCCCTATCACCACTCCTCTTCAATATAGTGATTGAAACACTTGCTAGAGCAGTAAGGCAAGAAAAGGAAATTAAAGGAGTACTAATTCTAAAAGAAAAAGACTAGCCATCCCTATTTGTTGATGATATGATTGTTTACTTAAGGCATGCTAAAAACTCTACCAGAAAACTCCTAGAAATGATTAACAGCTTTAGCAAACTGGCAGGATACAAAATTAACCTAAGAAAATCAATGGCCTTTCTTTACATCAAGAAGAAGCAACTGGAGAAAGAATTCAAGGAGAACTTCCCACTCACAATAGCCTCAAAAACAATAAAATAACTAGGAACAAACCTCCCCAAAGACACCAAAGATCTCTACAACAAAAATTTTAAACCCTTAAAGAAATAAATTGAAGAAGATATCAGAAGATGGAAATACCTCCCATGCTCATGGTTTTGGAAAATTAACATTGTAAAATTGTCCATTCTACCGAAACTCTTGTATATATTTAACACAATCCCAATCAAAATCCCCAAGAGTTTCTTCACAGGCTTCGAATAAAAAAGTCCTTAAATTCATTTGGAAAAACAAAAGACCCCGAATAGCCAAAACAACCCTGAGTGAAAAGAGCTACATGGGGGAGGATCTTTATACCAGACTTCCAACTATACTACAGGTCTATAGTCATAAAAACAGCCTTGTACTGGCTCAAAAACAGACCTGTTTACCAACGGAACAAAACTGAAGATCCAAACCTGAGCACATACAATTTCAGCCATCTCATATTTGACAAGGGGGCCATGAAGACACAATGGTGAAAAGATAGCATCTTCAGCAAGTGGTGTTAGCAAAACTGGATCACCACTTGTAGAAGAATGAAATTAAACCCCTACCTCTTGCCCTGTACAAAAGCCAACTCCAGATGTATCAAAGACCTCGACGTGAAACCCCAAACTCTGAAGGTGATAGAAGAAAAAGTGGGCAGCAGACTACAAGACATAGGCATAGGAAAAAAAGACTTCCTAAATCAGCATCTGCACAATAATTAAGGTCGACAATTGACAGACATCATTAAACTCAAAGGTTCTGTACAGCAAAAGAAACAATCAAGGAAGTGAAGAGAAATCCCACAGAGTGGGAGGAAACCCTCACTGCAGAAACATCTGACAAGCACTGATTTACACAATATATAAACTACTCAAAAAACAAAGAAGAAAGAAAACAAATGACCCACTCAATAGATGGAGCAAAGAGCTGAACAGAGACTTAAGTGAGGAATTAGAGATGGCTGAGAAACACCTTAAGAAGTGTTCATCATCACTAATCATTAAGGAAATGCAAACCAAAACTACTTTAAGATATCATTTTATTCAAATAAGACTGTCTAGGATCAAGCAAACAAATGATACCAAGTGCTGGAGAGGTTGTGGGGAAAGGGGAACTCTCATCCATTGCTGGTAGGAATATAAACTTGTACAGCCACTATGGAAAGCAGTGTGGAGAACCCTTGGAAGAATTGGAATAAACTTGCTACTTGACCCAGCCATACCACTCCTGGGCATGTACCCACAAGACTCATCCCACCGCAGAGATACATGCAGAGCCATGTTTATATCAGCTCTCTTCCCAATAGCAAGGAGCTGGAAACAACCCAAATGCCCCTCGACTGATGAGTGGATAGAGAAAATGTGGTACATCTACACAATGGAGTTCTATGCAGCAGTAAAGAAAGATGACATCACGATCTTTGCAGGAATATGGCTGGATCTGGAAGACATTACGTGGAGTGAAATAACGCAGTCCCAAAAAACAAATGATGAATGGTAGCCCTCATCTGTGGATGCTAGTGCCAATTGCCTAGTTGTAAGTATTTCTCGTGCAGGGCCCCTTGAGCTTTTGTCCAAGCAGTTGGGAGTGATGCATATTGGAAACAACAACAACAACAACAACAACAACAACAACAACAGAAAGGACTGCATCAAAGAACTGACTGAAACAGTAAATTTCTGCTCAAAACAGTCAACTTCCACATGGAGGATATGGAGAAAGACTGAGAGAGAGATGAAAAGTATGTTTGGCAGAATACATGAGCTCTGGTGAAGTGGGGGGATTTGGTGGGGGACACAGGTCTAGATTTGATCATCTTGTACAAAATATATATTAAAAAGAAAGATAAATAAATAAAAACTATAAAAGACACCAGCATACCATAAAGACACGAGCATACCACAGAGATTCCTGCATACCACAGAGACACCAGCACACCACAAAGACAACAGCATACCAAAAATAAAGTAAACAAGATAATCACTCCTACCATTCTGAACACAGAGAGTTGTTTGAATCTTTCAATACCAGTTACATGTGCCTTTCCTGGGCTTGGTGCATTTTCAAGAGATGTGTTAGCACTTGTGTCACTTTCCCAAAGCCCAGGGAACAAACTGCGGAAGAGGAGGCATGGTAGATTGTAAGGACTGTGGAGGGATAGGGGTGAATCATGAGACTACAGGAATATAGTCTGAACTCCTGATTGATCAACATGTCTGTGCATACAAGCTTCTCCAACTGGTCTATGGGAACCTTGGGTTGTTCAAAATTTGGCTATAGATACTTTCAAAATGCACCAATTACCTGATTGTATGACATAATGAGTGACATCAATGCTATCTTCAAACAACTGAACAACTGTGTCATTGTATTGTAGAATCCCTTAAAAATTAATTAATTAAAAAAATAAAATAAAAATAAATTAAAAAAAAGAGATGTGTTAGGTTTTCATTTATACTGAGGTCTATTTTGATATTGCTGAGCATACTTTATTGTAAAGGAAGGCTTATGGTGATTTAGAGAAAAAGAATAAGATTCATGCCAATTCAAATAAAGTACATGGAAAATGGCTCTTAGCTCAGCGAAGTTGTGCTGAGACTCTACTACGTAGAGATACTTTATGAATATTTGGGCAGTTGTTTATCTTGCTTCCTAAGGCCAAAATTATAATTCAGTTCTCAAACTGAATCTTTCAAATCAAATTAAATGTAAACAGAGAAAGAACAGTGTTTATCAGCCTTCAAGTAGCAGGTCCTGAGTAGCGGGTCTCTGAGTACTGATTTAGATGAGTTCTTAAAATTTAGAGACAAAACCCAATGTGAACTCTGCTGCTTACAGAGGAACATGTCATCTGCTTACAGAGTCATGCTGCCTCTCATACCCCGTATTTCACTTCTGCATTGTGAACAAGCTTCAATAAAGGAAGACAGGGCAGAAAATATCCCTTCTCAGATATTTGTGTCATCTTAAATATTATACAAAACACAAAAATGGTATGGAACTCCATTTTAAATGTGTATATGTTGTTTTAGACAAAATTTTAAGTAATTGAATATCATCTGGCTAAAATACCCTTACTGCATTTCATGAAAGCACTCATCTGTAGAAATGCAGCCTTATGCTATATTAGATTCACACTGGAATTCTATCAAGTCTAGTCCTTTTAGGACTCAAGGTCACTAATGCTACATAGCACAGATATCCCATCTTCTGACGACTGAGCCTTTTGTGCTGAGCCCTGCAGCTCTGAATTTCCTGCCCTGGAGAGAAAGTGAAGGAGTTCCTTCCATGCTCAGCAGGAGAGTTATTCACAGTAAGGCAAGGGAACTCTGAAAACATTTCTCTTGACTCTTCACCTCCCACAAAGCTTCCTGTGCCCTGTGTGCAGTTCCGTTTGGGCAAGTTGATTATTTTGAGGTCATTGGGTGCCATGTTTTAAGATTCAGAAAAAAGGCAGTTTTTAAAAAATATTTTATTGAAGTTTTGTGCATTTCATACATTTCTCAATCCACTTTAGAGTCATTCCTCCTTCCATGCCTCCCACCCCACCCGAGCTCATGCATTGTCATACATGCCTTACGTCTTTTTCTTAGTCTTTTAAATTTTTTCTTTGTAGAAGTTTACTCTTTGGAGCAGTAGTTTACTTTTTCATTCAGTTGTTTGACCCAGTACTCTTTCTTGTTCCCTCCAATTTGTATTGCTCTAAAATATGTATATATATATATATATATATATATATATATATATGTAATACATATACTTAAATTATGTAAATTATGACAACTGAAAATATAAGTTAATTCCAAAACATGTTTAGGAATTCACATTTTCCCTTTAATTTTATGGTACTCTAAAATATGCATACATACCCTCCAGCCATATACCAATATTACAAAATCTGAACATAAGTGGGAGGTTAATTCTAGAGCCCATTATGGGATTCACATTTTAACCATACAGATGCTTTCAGATAAAAAAGAAATATAACATTGATGATGTTTAGTTTGCTTTACAACTAGGGATTTAGTGCTAACATCCAGAAATGAGGGATACCATTTGTTGTTTGTTTTTTCTGGATATGGCTACTTCACTTAGCACAATGTCTTCTAGTTCCATCCATTTACCTGCATAGTTCATGATGTTGACTTTCTTTACTGCTGCATTTTATTTTTCCACTTATTGTTGAGGGATATTTGAGTAAGTTCTAGCTCTTTGCTGTTGTGAAGAGAGATGAAATAAACATAGATGTGCATGTATCTTTGCAGTAAGGGAGAGTCTTGTGGGAAAATACCCAGGAGTGGTATGACTGGGTCAAATGATAGGCTCATTTTCAGTCTTTTAAAGAGTTCTCCACACTGATTTCCATAGGGGTTGCTCGAGTCTGCATTCCCACCAGCAGTGAGTGCGTGTTCCCCTGTCCCTACAACCTCTCCAACATTTGGTGTCATTTATTTTCCTAATCTTAACCAGTTTTACAGGGGCAAGGTGAAGAATGCTGAGAAACATCTCAGAAAATGTTCAAGGTTGCTAATAATTAAGGAGATGCAAATTAAAACCAGCTTAAGAAAAAAGATATGTTTTAAAGCAAGGAATATATAAATGTTACTTCTTACATTTACATAATTAATGTTTTAGGAAACAATATTCTTAACATTGTAGAGTAAGTTTTGTGAGACATGTGCTTTTCAAAAGCATATAATAGTGTATTTTAAGCCATATAATTATCAGTATTATTAATATTATCAATAATTATCAAAGTAACTGATAATTATTTGCAAAAAAATGTCTTGAAAGCAACCTAAATAACTGCCTTATAATATAATATATCAGGCACATAGTATAAACTTGTTTTTTATACTATGTTATACATTGTTTGGCTTTACAACTTTACAAGAAGCATGTCTAAAATGAAATAAGTATTTTTCTGTAATATATAAGAGTATTAAGTTGTAATGGTAACATGAACATTAAAGAGTACAGATTCTTTCACCTCTGTGACATCATGCAGTGCTGTCTGCAGACGCTCTACCCATCTGCTGCCAGTTATCATCATCTGCAATGTTGCATTACTTCAATATTTTAATGTTCATGTATTTATATCTTTTATGCATTGCAGTGAAAATCAAATAATAATTTTACCTTTTATAAAAGATGCAAAATCATATTTAAAATAGTTACTGAAGTTTATATTCCTAAAATATGGAATAATTAACTGAAAAATATGAATTCCCCTTGCCATTCTTTCATTTCTTCTCATAAGGGTTAAATGTGTCACAACTGATGTGTTTGCTCTTGATTCATAGAGGTATTGCTTGGAATGAATAAAGTATCTTTGCCTATCACTGACTGACTGATTTGGTAAATGAACTTCTCAGAGATCTCTTTGCACACAGGGACCTAAGATGATGCAGGCTGCTACAGGGTATCATGCTCTAACCACTTATGACATAAATAACTGACCTAGTTCATTGACAAGACCCATGACATCTGACAGGAGGGCAATATACAGACTGATATAATGCATAGCTTTGTGCTAACCACCGAAAGCAAGCCTGTATTTTCCTAGACTGTGCTATGGAATCATAGCTTCTATTTGTGCCTCTTATGAAGCAATGACTTATTGCTTCTAAAAATAGCCTTCAGTTTTTGTTCTGCAGAATGATGGCAGTAATATATTTTGCAAATATATTGCAAAAGACTTAAGTGATATAGCAGAAACAGTATAGGTAAAGATTAGAAGCAGTACTAGAGAACTTGGAATAGTAAGATGCCTTTCCTGGAAGCCTCCTGTTTAGAATTAGTTTTGTCAATTAATCAAGCTTATTATTCTTTTGAAAATGCATTATATTCTTATCTGTTACTATGACCAACTGCAAATTTTCATCTATTTTCCTGAGATATTAAATAGCATGTAACTCACTGCTGGGTTATTTTTTAAGCATTTTCTGAATTATTCCTGACTAAAGTGTTATCAGCTATAATTATTCTTGCTCCCCCTTTATAAACAGGACTAATGAGACAGATAAATTTTCAGTAAGTTGACCCTATGTCAGTTAATTAGGTTATTTGATATTCCAACCTGGATGATCTAGTTATGCTTTGGAACCCAGCATCATATTGCTTTGTATTCAACAGAAGTCTTTGGGCTTTCTGCTACTCTAACTTTCTTGGTATTTAATTTTTTTCTCCTATGCCTTCTTCTTCATAATACTCTTAAAAAAGTATTCGAAGGTAATGCTAACATGATTTTGACAAAAGAGTTTGAAATCTACAGTAACGAAAAGTCAAAACTTTTTTTATTTTTATTTTTATTATTTTATTTTATTTTATTATTTTATTTTATTATTTTTGGTCTTTTCAAGACGGGGTCTCCCTGTAGCCCCAGCTGTCCTGGAACTCAATTTGTAGACCAGGCTGGCCTTGACCTCACAAAGATCTACCTGCCTCTGCCTCCTGAGTGCTAGGATTAAAGTTTTGCGCCACCATGCCCGGATTAAAAAAAAAAAAATCAAAACTTTTTATGCCATCTTAATCAGTGAAAAGAGTGGCAGCAATGTCAAAAGTTTACTGGCCAAACTGAGTGTACAGTTGGAGTTGAGCTGCCAATGTGATTGCCAGAAAATCTTCCAGTGTAGCTGGAATCAGACATCAAATGGAAAAGCTAACTTTACTCAAATATATTTCTCCTTAATGCACAAGAGAAAATGCCTAATAAAACCAGAAACACATGTAATTTTAAGGCAGCCCTAATATCTGTGACATGACATTAAAGAAATACCTGAGAATCTAAACATTTTATGAATTGAAATGGAAAGAGTGACCAGAATCCCTGATCAGCCATTAAGGGATTCCTACAGGAGGTTTCATACTCCCAGAAATATTTGCAATAATAATAACGAAAATGTCCACTCAGTATTTATATTGTGGCCTTTAAAAGATGATTGTAGAATGCTCAACTTTTAGCTAATTGAATGAATTCCTGCTTATTTTAACTGTTCACATGGTGTTTCACTGTGCTTCCACGTTGAGTCATCTCTCCTATTCTTTCATGTATTCAATTCTACCACACTTTTATTCTTTTCTTTCTTCTCACCCATAATTTTCATGTATTTTCTGGTTGAGCCCTTCCCCACCTTCCTACCCATCTCTGATAACAATGAATTATGAAGTACAATTTTGGGCTAACGTGTGAATTTCTTCTCATGAAGACATCAAAGTCTATTAAACTATCCATAATATTTAGAGAAACCTTAATAGCCCCCAGATAGTTCGTAAACAGAGATCCTGCCATATGGAAGGAAGCACAGACCTTCTGAACACGTTGCTTTTTACAGGACACGCTCTCCTGCTCCTCGTGGCCCACATCTCCAGGCTTGCGGTGGGAGAAGCGGTGGTGCGACCTCAGGCTCATCCCGCTGCTGCATGCCCGCTTCTCCCAGTATGTGCCCGGGTCTGACCTGAGTCGGTGAGTTCCTTCGCGAGTTCTAAACTGTGTTAGTGAGAAAGGATGTCTGTACTCAATCTTTCCACATAACGCACCTTACCATCCTCATTTCTAGCATGGTTTCAAAGTACAAAGGAAAGCTGCACTGCAGTACTTGAGTTAAGTCTGGAAACAAACACCTGAAACCTTACTCAGTGGTTAACTGTGGCCATAGACCCGCTGTTTGTACATGGCAGTTTTATTGGGCTTTCTTTTGTTTTCTTCCACTAATTTTAGTAAGTTGTCTTATTCCCGAAGCAATTGTGTAGATTATATATTTTATGTCTGAGTATTGTAGAATGGAATTTGGTGCTAAGGCTCTAACCTAGAATCTTGTGCAAGCTCAGCAGGTACTCTGTCTTGACTGTCAAACCAGACCCTGGTAGCTTATCTTCTACCACGTGATTATCATTTTAAACAAGTGTAAACACTCTCTTTTAATACTGAGCATCTATAAGACATTAATATTTGGATATTCTAAAACAAACAGATATGAATATTGGTATATAAATTTTCAGATGTTTATTTATTTGAGAGTATGTTGAATCTTTCTAATGTAGTTGTGCCATTTTCCTTTCCTGCAGCAACAGAAACCACCCAACTGCACATCACTGTCTTGCCTCTGTCACTCTGTGGCTTGCTGGCATCTGACATGCCAGTATGCCCTGATTTTACATCCTAATTATGTTGAACATCTTTTCATCACATGTGTCATCAGAAGATTCCTTTGATGAAATGCCTGTTTGCCTATTTTGCTCATTGTATAACTGATCATTTTTTGTTTGGTTTCAATGTTGAGATCTGACAACCCAACATATTTTTACGGAAAATACTTTTCTTCCTAAACATTAGCAGTAATATTTTATTCTCTATATTTCTTTATTTTTACGAGCATATTATTATTTTATTCTTCCTATCTTAGAGTGTTATACAGACACATCCTCTTGTTTAAATTCGTTCAAAGTATAACATACATATGACATTTTGGTGTTTTAAAACTTACTAATTTTGCTTTTTATTGAGAACTGCTAGAAGGTTAAATATTTATTATTTTTAAATTATTTTATGTATATACGTGTATCGCTTGGATGTATCTGTCTACCCATGTTGTGTCATTAATGCCTGTGGAGGTCAGAAGAAGGTATCAGATCCCCCAGAACTGGAGTTATGGACAGCTGTTAACTGCCATGTGTGTGCTAGAAACTGATCCCAGGTCTTCTGTAAGAGCAGTCAGTGCTCTAAATCACTGCTCCACCTCTCTAGCCCTGAGAATTACTAGAAATTTAAAATACTGACCTCTTTGTGCTTTTCCTGTCTTTTCAAAATTTGATTAATTTTACTGGTATGTATTTTAGATTACTCCAAACATATAATTTCCTTAAAGTAATAATATTTAAAAATATAATTCTGCTATTAATTTTTGTTTTTTTTTCTTTATACATTGACTCTGGATAGCTTTTGCTTTAGGGATTCTCCTAATTTGATATAAGAGCAACACTAAACTGACTTTTCTAGTTAAGTGTCTATGTACATATATTTTTACATATATATGTAAAAATAATTTTAAAAGAAGAGGTAATGGATTTGACAGAGAGTGGAATGGACATAAGACAATGGAGGACAACAGATTGGTAGAAACAATGTACAAAGAGTACTCCTGAAATTTTCAAATTTTTAAAATTAAATTTAAAAGAGAAAGAATTCTAATATTCTTATTAGACGTACTTTTAAAAGTGGTTATTTGGTTTTTGTATGGAGGTATTTATAAAAATTAATTTCTACCAAAAGCTAATTGTTTGGATGAGTCCAGATGACTCTTTATTTTCATTTTTTTTTCCTTGGCACTTCAACAAGCAAGCAGCTTTTAGGAACTGAAGTAATTAAACTCAGCAAACATTATAGTCATAAGCAGTTACAAACAAAACACTATGCGTAATGGATTTCACAGCAATTCAAAATCAAGAGCCATTCTACTGTTCATGTATTCCCTCAGTGATGATTAATTGAATGCTTGGAGGTGGGAGGCATTCTGTTTGTTCCTTTCACTGAAGGAGCTTCAAGGGCTGTGCTGTGGAAATGGACTCTTTGATGGGAGATACAAATCAGTGCCTTATAGTAACACATATGTTTACCAGAGCTGAAAAACCAAGATACATTTCTTGGCTGGCTTTGCCAACACTCATCTTTTTAATTACAGTGATGTAATAATTTTTAAATTTAATTGCAACCAAGTTGTTTTTCTGCTATTTACAACTGTTTTGATATGAACTGAAGCATTGCAGTAATTTTTTTTTAAATCAGAGATAGGAAAGATAACATTTATCATGAGCCAAAAACCTAGATTCAGAAATAGTTATCTACTTAACACTATTAAGCATGCCCTGATATCACATACCAAGTGTTGTAAAATAGGAAGTAGAGGTTTTGGAAACATTGGCTGATCTTTTATGGTTCTCAAGCTTTTTCATAATTATATAAAAATATATCCAATAATACACATGTGAGTGTGTATGTGTCTATTTAATTTGAAAAGTATGTAATTTATTTCTTTTGGAAAGCAGGCAGAATTAATTACATGCAGGGTTTTACATCTGTCAGGCAAGTGACCTATGTTCCTAGCCCCTGTACATCACTATACTTTGAGTTTTCAGAATACTGTATGACTCAAAAGGGCTAAAAATATTTATAACTTGAGTCTTACTGCAGAAGAGTATCATAATTTTATTATTTGGTAAGGAGTATTAGTTACTGTATGTTTTGTAAACTCTGAGAGTCAAGAATATTTAAATGAATTTTAATGATCGATATCCCTACCAACACAAAATTCTGAAAGACAATACAATTTACATTTTCTTCAAGAGTGTACACAGTTTTATACCGAAGAGAATTCTGTTGAGTTGGTTGTCTTGCGGTGTACCTCCAGATGAAGTTCGTATCAGTGCAATAGAAAATAGGGGACTACAAAGAGTGTTCCGTGATGCAGGCACCTGATCCCGTGAGCCTCGGCAATGAAGCTATAAGGGAAAATTTCAAGCTAATAAGGAAATGAAAAGACAGAATGAAGAAAGTGCTAACTAGGAAACCGTGATATTCCAGAAGCTGCATTCAAACACAGATTTACACGCGTGGAAGTGTTTGATCAGATGAAACAGAGCAAACTGTGGATGGCACGAGGAACAGTCATTAGTGTTTGTGTGACAATGGAGAGGGCATGTTTAGAAAAAGGTTGGATTAAAAATATTTCTTATAAAGACAAAGTATGGAAAGTGAAGCTGTGTATAAAGATTATGAAATGTTTGACAAAAGAAATAAACTGAAAACCCTGGGCACATCAATGGTGCCCTATACATTGGGAAATCACTATGAAAAATGAGAATGATCTGGGACAGCACCGAATTCTGAAGCGAAGCGGCCCGGCCAGTCTCCACATCAGGTGCTTCAGGTCAAGCTCTGAAAGAAGCAATAACGCACCTAACAGTGGATGGACATGTTTGAAGTCAGTTAAGGGAGAAGTTGCTTAGCATCATCAGTCAATGAGAGTCTGACTTTCTAATATCTTTTTAAGTAGTGGATCACCATTTGCTTCTTGAAGTTGAGTACTTGGTGTCAGGTGTCATTGGAATCATTGGAAGTCAGGATCTAAATGTTTGTAGGGGACAGCACAAGTCACTGGATTGGGGTTCAAGAAGTTAGGGGCTGTTTACCAAACTTGGGAATTTCTGTCTTTATTTTTGGCTTTTTGTCTCTACATACTGGGCTCCGTTTCAGTAAGCAGTATGGAATATGGAAGTGTGGTTTTCCAAAATACCTTAACAAAGTAACATTAAGATGCTACTTGATTTTATCTATTTCAGGAGCCCGGCAAATGTCCCTGTGCGTAACATTTTCTTCAAGTGCTCTCTGCCTGTTCCCTTGTGCTTACACACAGAAGAAAGCCCAGTCACCCTCCTCTACATGCACAGTCTTCCCTTGTATAATTGGGTACTGCTTCCAGGAATCCCCAAGGACACCAATACTCAGAGATTCTAAGTCACTTAATGTTCATCCTCCTAAAAGCTTAAAATCATCTCTAGGTTACTAACAATCCTCAACCTAACATAAAAACCCATGCAAATAATTGTTATACTATATTATTTAAGGAAAGACGACAAAGAAAGTAAATCTAAACATGTTCAGTATAAGCAACATTTTTCCTAATATTTCCCCAATGCTAGTTGCATCTGTGAAACCACAGACATGATTGATCAAAATTTCCTTCCATCTTCTCTGAAACAGTTTAGGAGTTCTCCTAACTTGGGGCATGTAGGTCTGCCAAAGTTTTTCTGTATGTTTTTTCCACATATCAAGATAAACAATATAAAACAACAATAAACTAAGTATATTGTATGCCTTAATAGAGAAAGACAGTTCCCTAAAGTATTTGAGTATCTGTGGAAATCAAAACAGAGCAGAAGCAAAATGAATAACCTTTGCGGGAATATAAGCTCTGTAAGATTAAAGAATTAAGGTTGGTAAACCATCAGAGTATGTGCTTCTATAAGCCGCAGATTAAATAGCAAACATTATTAAATCAAGATACAATATGCCATGTTCCTCTACTGGATAGTAGCATAGGATATTGCACATTTGGGAGGCAAAGCTCTGTGTTTAAAATGAATTATAGACAGGCAGGACTCAGAAATTGATGGAGAGATTGTATGGAAAATCTGCTGAGAGAGGTAGGATTGTCCAAATGGCATGGATAAAAACTCTAGATAGGGACAAGAATTCACCGAATGCTTGCCAGTCTCCTAGATGAAAGATAAGGAAATGCATTCAAGTAATAAAGAACCCAGATCCCAGGTACCAATCAGACTGAGACATGTTTTCAACAGTGTACTACTTTTCTAAGAAATGCTACAACATCTTAAAGAGAAAATTATATGTGTGATTAAGTTGGAGTTACTCAGAATTTAAAATTAGTTAGGACAGATGGAAGTTAGAATGACAGTAAATGATGGTGTGGGAAAGTCACATAATTTATATGTTAACAGGAAGTCCTGAAATTGAAAGGAATGATGATGTATAGATGAGTTTTGTTTCTGCAATTACAATTACAAATGATAACCACTGTGTTCACGGCATGAGTAATGACAAGTGACATTTATGGTCCTTCAGCTGTAGGAGAGCCGAGTTACAAGGAGCACTGTAGGAGGTCCACAAACACAGCACGAAGAATATGTATTACAAAGAACTTTTGGAGTCTGCCAGCATGGAAGCATAATCTTTACTGTCACAGGAACTACAAAAATCATTGTGGAATAAGTCTCATCGGAATTAAATTCTTATTCATTGATTTATTTAGTTTTAGCGTTTTGAGACAAGGTTGCTTTCAGCTTGTCTGGCTCTCATTATGTAGACCAGTCTGTCCTTGATCTCAGAGATCTTCCTGCCTTTGTCTCCTGATTGCTGGGATTAAAGCCATGTGCTATCAAAATCAGCTAGAATTAAATCCTAATAGGGAAATGCAAATCAAAATCAGTCTCGGATTTCATTTTATCCCAGTCACATTGGCTACAATAAAGGAACAAATGATACCAAATGCTCGTGAGGATGTAGAATAAAATGTTCAATTAGAACAGAATGAAATGGTTCAGTGGAAAAAAAAAAACAAAAACAGAAAACAAAAAGCAAACAAAAAACTTGCCATGCCAGGCCCTTAACCTAAGTTTTATCCCTGTAACACAGTCAGTTGAAGGAGAGAATCTTCTTTTGAATGCTGTTATTTGACCTCCACATGCATAGCATGCACACACAGGTCCCACCACATGCATAGCATGCACACACAGGTCCACATTTACATACAGAGATACACACTAACATGCATTCATGCAAATAAAAAATAAAATTTTTAAAGTTTTAATTGAATTTTAAATTTTAATTTTAATTGAATTTTAAATATCTATTAAAACATAATATAAATTCCAGTTTTACAGAGCACAATCTGTAGTAGCCTGAATTCCAGCTTCCACATGGAGAAGCCGCTGGGTAAGTGACTAGCAATTCCTATACACACAATCCATATAGTGCAGGGCATTCTGGGATCCTGAAGTAAGTGACCCGTGTTTATGGACATGGTGGTCACTCACTTAGTTTGTAATCACAAAGAAGACTGGTGAATTTAAAGGTTGCAACTAGAGTGGTTTGGAAGAAATTCTCATGGACTTCACCAAACAGGATCATATTTAGGAGAAAAGCTGAAAGGAGGACAAACTTGGAGGAGATCAAGGATGAGAGAGTCTGCACCTGTTGCACAGGACTCCCGCTCTGTGAGCACTAGGTTACTGCTGAAAGCTCCCACCTGCAGATCACTTTTGCTTATTTTTTCATTACTACTAAAAGGAATTCATTTTCATATCAAGTAACTGACAGATGCATGTTGGCTAACCTTCTCCAGCACTCTTACAGTAACTGTCTTGAGAAGGATCATTAACACTGTTCACCTTGTATATTGCAGTAATGCCTTCACACAAGCCTCCCCACCTTCATTCTCTTTGCTTTTCAGCCTTTTAAACACCATAGTGATATTTTAAATATTCAAATGTGATATGTCAGTTCCAATACTGACATATGGGAACCCCTAACTTCAGCCTGAGGTAGACACATTGTAGCATGATTTGCACATGCTTACTGATGTGGTCTTATGTTACTGTCAGTGTCATCCACACACAGAATCTGGCCAAGCAATATTTCTTTCACAAAATATTCCATTCTCTTTGGTTTAAGATTCATTACTTCTGTGTAAGATCTGTGATTTCCCTTTCCTTCTGCAATATGGGTGTGCCACTGCTTAGGTCTGAAGCCCTGAAGTAGTTTGGAATCTACTTACTCTATCACCATCCTTCCTTTTTAAAATTATTGAATCAATGCCAGGTGTGGTGGTGCACACCTTTAATCCTAGCACTTGGGAGGCAGAGGCAGGATGATCTTTCTGAATTCAAGGCCAGCCAGGTCTACAGAGTGAGTTCCAGGACAGCTGGGGCTACAGGGAGACCCTGTCTCCAAAAGACAAAAAAAAATAATAATAATAATATTGAATCAAATCAGCTACAGTGCCTTTAGCAAAGGGCCCAAAGAAAGCTCACTGGAGGAAAGATAGCATCTTCAGAAAATGGTGCAAGTAAAACTGGATCCCCATTTATAGAAGAACAAAATTAAATGCCTACCTCTCACCCTGTATAAAAATCAACTCCAAGTAGATCAAAGACCTCAACATGAAACCTGAAATTCTGAAGGTGATAGAAGAAAATGTTGGTAGCAACCTACAAGACATAGACTTAGGAAAAGACTTTCTAAATCAAACAGCAGCCACACAGGAAATAAGGTCAACTGCTGACAAGTGAGACCTCATCAAACTCAAAAGCTTCTGTACAGTGAGTGAAACAATCGAGGAAATGAAGAGACAAACCGACAGAGTGGGAGGAAACCTTCACCAGTGATACATCTGACAGAGCATTAACATCAAGAATATATCAACTACTCAAAAAACCACAACAAACAATTAAGAAAACAAATGATGGAATAAAGAGCTGAACAGAGACTTCACCAGTGAGGAAGTAAAGATGGATGAGAAACATCTTAAAATGTGTTCAATGTCTTAATAATTAAGGAAATGCAAATTAAAAGCAATCTAAAGTATAATCTCACTCTGATAATACTGGGTAAGATCAAGAAAACAAAAGACACCAAATGCTGGAGAGGGTGTGGGGAAAGAGGAAAACTCATCCACTGCTGGTGGGAGTGTAAACTCATACAACCACTATGGAAAGCAGTGTGGAGAACCCTTAAAAGACTCAAAATGAGACTACCACCTGACCCAGCCATACCATTCCTGGGTATATACCCACAAGAAACATCCTACTGCAGAGATACATGCACATCCATGTTTATTGCAGCTCTCTTCACAATAACGAAGAGCTGGAGCCAACCCAAAGGCCCCTCAACTGATGAGTGAATAACGAAAATGTGGTACATCTACACAATGAAGTTCTATTCAGTGGTAAAGAAAGATGACATCAGCCGGGTGTGGTGGTGCACGCCTTTAATCCTAGCACTTGGGAGGCAGAGGCAGGCAGATCTTTGTGAGTTCAAGGCCAGCCTGGTCTACAGAGTGAGGTCCAGGACAGCTGGGGCTACAGGGAGACCCTGCCTCAAAAAGACAAAAAAAAAAAATTAGCAGGGAAGGTGTTTTATAAAAAAAAAAATAAAAAGATGACATCATGAATTTTGCAGACAAATGGATGGAACTCAAAGCCATTATGCTCAGTGAAGTAACACAGTCCCAGAAAAACAAACGGGGAATGGTTTTCCTCATTTGTGGATGCTAGCACCAAATCCCCAGTTGAAAGGCAAGCTGAGCAGCAGTATTGTTATATTTCTTTTTATCTGAAAGCAACTGTGCTGTTATAACATGAATCTCTTAATGGGCCCTAGAAATAACTTACCACTTCTTTTCAGACATTGTAATTACCATATATGAGTGGAAGGTATGTATTCATATTTTAGAATAATATAAAATTAAAGGGAAGAAATATAAATTCCTAAACATATTTTTGGGGATTAATATACAGTTTATTCCCAGAGGACATAATTCTTTTACATGATGCATATATAAGCATATTTTGGAGCAATACAAATGAGAGGGAATAACAACAACACAAGGACTGGGTCAAAGAACTGATTGATACAGTTAAATTCTGCCCCAAACAATAAAACTCTGCAGAGAAATATTTTAAAAAGACTGAGAGAAAGATGCAGGACATGTATGGCAGAATGCATGTACTGGGGTGTGTTGGGGAGGGGGAGAGAAAGGGGAATATGTCTAAATTGACCTGAAAAATGATGAATGAAATACACAAAACATCAATAAAAAATGTCAAGAAAATATTTTATACCAGAAGAGCAAACCCCTGCATAGGTGCCTAATTTGTGTCATTTGAAAGACACCATACATTCCCACTATTCTCAAAAAAATCACTTGAACCAAATATTTCATTTGACTCTCCCTGAAAGGTTCTTGTTTTAACTCTATCTTTTCAGGTTTTACTTGTCACAATATTATCCTCACTGGGGTGACAGGACCACCCAGGTCACAGATTCTCACCATGGCTTTACTGCAGGCTGTGCACCCTCTGAAAGCACATTCCTGGTCTTAGCCGGCTTGTCTATACTTGATGTCCCAGGATCCCCGATCATGGAATTGGCAATCTAACCACTTTAACTTTATATATTTTAGGCTCTAAAATTAGTCCCTCATTTTTGTCTTTTTGGAAGAGAGAGTCTCTGCGTAACCCCAGGTCACCGAAACTTACCATGTAGACTAGGCTGGCCTGGATCTCATAGAAATTCACCTGCCTCTGCCTTCTCAATGCTACAATTAAAGGCATGTGTCACCAGGTTCAGCCTAAAATAATTTCTTATGCACAAAATTCATTCTTTATCCACTTTCTCCTATTCACCCCTCACAGAGTTTATCTCCCCACAATATACATACTTCATATGACATAGAAACAACTATGGATCAAAAATAAATAGTAATTATCTTAATTATATATATATGTGTGTGTGTGTGTCACCTCAAATATGTATACATTAGAATGAAAAATAGGATTCTTATTGGTAATAGTGTATTTTATACAAAAAGACTAACTGCATTTTAAATGAATAAAGCTATTAGAAAGTTATTAATAATTGAGAATAATTTTTATTATGATCAAGAATCCTTAGTAAATTATAGACATATCACTGTATGTGCTATGACCTTTAGCTATTACATCTATTGTCTAGATAGAATGAGAGCAGATAGATAGATGATAGACAGATAAGATAAATAGATGATAGATATGACAGATTATAATTTTGTCTGAGTATTGTCAACTAGCATTATTATTATTGCTTAGAGTTTTAGTTGGAGTTTTACAAATTTCATACTATGTATTTTTATAATATTTAGACACTCTCCTCCATCTCCACTTATCTTACTACCTCACACCTGATTTCATGTACTTTAATATATATAAATACATATATATATATATATATATATAATATTATCAAATCAAGTTTTGACACCAATACGTCTTTTGGCTCTTTGGTGTGGGTACATCTTCTGGAGCCTGGTTAACCTACCTAGCACACCATTTAAGAAAAGAGACTCTCCCTCTTCCAGCAGTTCTGGGTTGCCAGTCATTCCTCAGCTAGGGTTGGGGGTTTTCAAAGCTCCCCTTCTCCACCTCTCTTCTGGGAATTTGTCTGACACGAGTTTACATAGGTCTTGTGCATGCTGTGGCCATGGCTGTGGATTCATATGAACAATTTCCCAGCTCTCTGGAAAGCTCTGTTTCCTTGCGGTCATCTACCATCTCTGGCTATCAGAATACTTCTCTCTCCTCTTCAACAGCGATCCCTGAGCCTTGGGAGGCAGAAGTTTGATGTTGGTATCCTGTTCAGGGCTAAACACTATGCAGTCTTTTGATTCTAATGTTGTCCAGTTGTGGAAGACTACCTTATTATTAACATTAAAGTTTAATGTCTCACAATACTAAATTAGAAAGTAAGGAAGGCTATCGATATCAGAACGTGTACCATTAAATGTGAAGAAACAAAGAAGATAAACTATTACTGCTTATTTTGAGTCAAATAATTACATTTCCTACAAGTTATAAATGAAAACAGAACCATTTCTGTCCTTCCAATGTGCTCGATGAAATGATGCTTATGTGGTAATGTTCTCTGCCAACACCAAATATCACTTCAAGGCCAAATCATCAAGAGTAGCATTATCCATATTTTCAGTAATATGTAAAATGATTTTAAACCCATCAGATTTTAATCAAACAGTTGTTAAAACGGTAAATGCATTGTTCTCATTTTCTGTGAGATTGGTTGGATCCTAGATAAGTGAACACATTTCCTAGTATTCTACTTTGCTTAGTAGTATATGTACAAGTAAAGCGAGATCACCACCCCTTATAATTAGCTTATTTTGTAAGAAGTGATATGAAGTAAAATACTTTGCCCAAGTACTCCAAGAAAGTGTTTCCATCAGTCTTGAAAAGCTGACACAGAATATAAAAATGGCTTTCTACTAATGTATAGGTCTAAGTGTATAAAAGATTTGTCCCTCTGTCCTATCAGGGAGTGTATAACATATTTGATCACATAGATTACAGAATTCATATGAATGTATTGACCTTAAATATCCAGCTGCCATGATTCATTTATAACATAAAGGACAAACATGTTCAAAGCGTGCCCCAATTATGGCAATTGCAAAAAGAATGGTTATAACAGTCACTGAGCGGAAAGAAATGTATATTACTAAATTCAAATTAGGTCTCATTTTCCATAGATGGTTGAGCTTCTGTCTGGATGTTTTAAATGCCTTGCTCACTGCTGAACATTAGAATTAAAGTTGAAAGTATACAAGCACAATTTTAATGTACTTTTTGCACAAAGAACATTCTATTGTAAGAAGTTCAAAAGCACTTTACTTCACAGAAACTGGTAAGAGCTATACTTCCTAAAAGCATGTATTTTTAACAGAAAAAAAAAAAGTTAAAATGTTTATTTGAACATTCTGTCTTCAATAGAAAGTGCTGTGTCAGACATGAGAAGTAGTTTTTCTAAAACTCTTAACAGTCTGAATGCAGAGTGCCTTGGATGTCAAGGGCATTATCAGGTTTCAGTTCTGAGACTGGGTCTGGTCTGGAGAAGAGAGATAGGTGTCTAATCATTACCCTAAACCAAATGTAGGCTCCACGGATTTTCCTTCATTTTAGGAAGAAAACGGGGTCTAATATCCTCAAATATGCAGTTGTACAACTCATAGAGCCAGGAAAGATAGTCAGATAGAACGTATGCAGCTTATACCTTATTCACATAGTCAGCTAGGCACCTGTAGAAATTTTCCTTTTTACACTGTTGGTGGATTTAAACATGGATCATAAATTTTCTGAAGTGCACTATGTTGCACAACAGAATAATTCTATAGGCTAAGGGATTGAGAAGCTCTTATTCACTCGAGGATTGGATCTACTCAAATATTTTAGCATCTGTCTAAACTTTGCAGGAACTCACAGAACCAAATGGATAAATCACTTAAGGATGTAGGAGCTGCTTTAAGTTTTTCTACCACATTTTCATAAACAATTTGGGCTGGTAAAATTTAATTTTGAAAATATTTACATATATATTCTCATCAGTAATACAATCTAAGAACATAATCACTGAAAACCTTCTTTCCCACCCCTGTTTTAGGTCAAATGCTGCAGCTCAGAAAAGTCCAGTGATTTTTAAAATGTAATGTTTAATATTTGTTTGTTTTCTGGTCTTTCCACTGCAAGTCAGAAAACAGAGTAACAAATGTTGAGTAGGGATGATGGCGGATGGAATCACACACTGAGTGTGCATGGAAGTGCATGAGATGTAGGTCTCTGAAGTTTCCCATGCTGCCCTGTTTTATAGCTCACAGGTTGCCTGTGTTTATCTGAATTTAAGGATATCAACTAATTATTTGGAATTATATGATATCTGGGTATATTGTTTGTTCCATTTAAATTAGAGTCATTTATAAAGGGAAGTAATCAAATCCAAATATGGAGGCTGATGGTCTAATTTATGAAGGAGGAACTATTCAACAAGTATGTATGAGCTACAAACAACTAACTGACCTCGTCTCTGGTCTGATTTGTTCTGATGCACCTGCAGACAAAATGCTTTTCAAGTTGTTGCTGTGGACGGAGTCTGCAGTGGGATTCTTCAGTGCCTCTCTGCTGAAGATTGCATGGACTGGATTCAAGCAATAGCAGCTAACATCTCAAACCTTACAAAGCACAATGTAAGTATTGATTCAAGGAACAAATACCTCACCTCGATAGTGAGTCTGCCTTTGTAACTTTAGTCAATGTCATTTAACTTTACTTCATGTGCTTCCTGTCCTTCCAAGAACAAGCCACATTGTACTCTCAGTGAAAACTCTCCTGGAAGACCTAGAAAAAAAAAAAATCACCTTAACCTCAGAGTTTCAGGCCTTCTTTCCAGTCTGGGAATGCGCTTAGAAATGTTTCTTTTAGCCAACACCATAAGCATCTACATTAATTAAGTTAATATAAAAATAAGTTGCATATAAACAATATAATTTACTAAAATCTCCTAGGCAAAGAGATACTAAATTTCAAGAAAATGTTATTTGCTGTCTTGACCAGTCTTAGAACTACAGGATGGAAAGTCTGAATGAGGTGAAGCCTCAGGAGAAAGGCACTGACGTAAGACTGAAAGTTTTCACAGAACTCTGCTGGCATAAACACAGTCAGGTGACATGATCAAGGGATGCAAAAACATGCAGAGTGGAATCAGGACTCTGTTTTTATAAACAGCTTCTCAGCTCATCAACATTGATGCCCATTCTTTCTTCTCACCCTATTCCTATGTGTTTTTGTTGCCACTATCTTATCATTATCATTATTCGATAATAACTTAATGTATCCTCTCCTCACCATTAATTCTTAAAATGTATTTGAACCACATGTAAAAATCCATAAACCAGCAGTAAAGAGGAGGTTCAACCTGTGAAATGCTTGATTGACAAACATAAGGAGCTAGGTCTGTTCCCCTGAATCCATGTTACAAAGCACAGTAGCTCCTGCTTTTAAGCAAGCCCAGCACTAGGAGGTAGACAGGTGACTCACTGGGTGTAGGAAGCTTTCTTTTTGTGCCAAACAGGGACCATGCGGTCCTGATAAGGGGAGGGGGACACAGCACCAGCCAGCAGCTGCTGTAGGGAGCTGGCCTTTTGGAGTGGAGACCAGCCGGGTACTTCCTGTAGCCCAGCCTGGGTGGTAATTCCATCTCAGGCCTTTAGTCTGGACCCACGAGATATGTGTTCCACTCTTGGCCATGACTTCCCACCTGCCCAGAGACTGCCGAACCCTGGACAGGAATTTCAGGCTGATGGCTTTGGGCCTATCTTCAGCCTAAGTCCACTCACAACACCAACTACCCAGATTGGTGGTCCGCCCGGGGACCTCTTTCCAACCCACTGGCCAACTCAAAAGAAACGCAGGCCTACCTTGGCCTGTATGCACCCAATAATTAATAAAAATGATGGCTGGGAATTTCATGATGATGTTACTGGGAAATTCAAACTTATTCCTTGCTAAAGCTTGCTTTTATAAACCAAATGACGTCAGTTCCCAAGACCAATCACAGGCCCCCAACTCTGTGCCATTGCCCCACCCAGCATTACCCACCTAGGCCAAGTTGTTTGCTCCTCCTTGGGGTGGGGCGGGGTCAGACTCTCCACCATGCTGTGCCCTGAGGCATGCTAGCTGAGAACTAGCTCCCAATTCAAACTGGATCTTCCTACAACTGGGGTTTGCTGGTCAGCTAGCCTCCCATAGTGGGTGAGCTCCTAAGAGACACTGGGCAGCATTTTAGGTTGTGTATGGAGAGAGAGACAGAGAGAGAGAGAGAGAGAGAGAGAGAGAGAGAGAGAGAGAGAGAGAGAAAGAGAAACCCTATCAACATCACTTTGTTTATTGTCAGTGTACTATTTTATATCATTCCATTTTAGAAAAAAGTAAAACTTGACCTCCCTCATGCCTTTGTGTCTGTTCTGGCCTTTGTCCACAGCTGTCTTACTCTATGGGGCAGCACTGAAGAAACCCTCAGAGAAACTTAGAAGTCGAGCTGAGGGTTCACACAGAATATGTAACTCTCACCAACTCATAAAGTTAGAAATCTTTTCTTAACCAAATGATCTTCCAGTCTTGAATAACTACACAGACTTTGCTTTGGTATCTAAAGAGGATTGTGGTAAATATAACTCCCTTAAAAATAATGTAAGCAACAGCTGTTATAGCCAACTGTCTTGTATTTATGCTGCTTTTTAAATATTTTGGGGACCAGATTATACATGATGTTGACTTGCACTGTGGTGTTAATACAGACTGAGGAAGGTTTAGTAAAGCCTGAAGAGATACAAATGCACTTAAGCCAAGCATGCCTGACACAGGCATGCTTGGCTTAAGCAAGAGCAAAGCCCCATGTTCCCACCAATATTTGTTACTCTGGACTTGCTTTGTTAAAGCAGAGGTAAGGAGGAGGATCTCTTCCCTTCCCTATATATCCCACACATTTTGGTAACTAATGCCTTGTGAGAATTTTGACTTTCTACTTCATCACACCCACAGTGAGAATGTCTTAAAATTGACTTGTGGTTCTGTATGTTTGAGGGAAAAATGCATTTTCTTTTTTGTTGGGGGGGTCTTTTTGAGACAGGGTCTCCCTGTAGCCCCAGCTGTCCTGGAACTCACTCTGTAGGCTGGCCTTGAACTCACAAAGATCCACCTGCCTCTGCCTCCTGAGTGCTAGGATTAAAGCTGTGTGCCACCACACCCGGCATGGAAAGATGCATTTTTCAAAAAGAAGTTTTCAATCAAAAGTTTTTCATCATACCCAGATCCAAAATTTCAGTAGCCTTAGATCCTATGAATTTGCCTATGCAAGCTGTTTCTTTGGAACAGATAGAATTACATGAGCCAACACATGAACATTTGAAGATTTAATACTGGAGAATAAAAAGAAAATGAAAGATGCTAATGCCATTGCCACATAGAAATTCCAGGAAAGAGGACCCAGCTTTACTGCCAGGTTTCATCCTGTGATAAGGGTTCTTAATGAGACAGAAACAGACACCATCCTGGTCCCCTTGTTCATTAGTTCCTTTCTGTTGGGGAGGAAAGGGTTGATTTGGTTTATACTTCCAGGCCACCATGCAGCTCTGAGGAAGATCAGGGAAGGAATGTAAACTGGAGTTGAAACAGAGCTCAGGGAGGATCTTTAATTTCGGTCTTTCTTAGCCTCATACTCACATAGCTCCTTAGATAGCAGAAGAGCACCGTCCAAGAGAATGACTGCCAGCAGTGGATTTTCCCTCCTAAATCATGAATGAAGGCAGTCTCTCTCAGACACGTTCAGGGCCCGTGTGACCTGGGAAATAGGTCATTTGAGACTTGTGGTGATTCTCCTTGTGTAAAGTTGACCACCAAAGCTCTCTAGGACACTCTAACCCTTGTTAACTTGACACACAAACACAAAACTTTTAAAGTATAGCTTTACAATTTCTTGTGTCCAAATCTCATTTAATATCATATTATAAAACAGTACAGTACAACTTTAAAGGACCCACAGTATTTTAAAAGTCCAATCATTTGAAAGTTCAAAGTCTCTTTAAAAATCCAGAATCTCTTAACTGTGGGCCCTCATTGTGTAGTCTTCTGAATCCATAAAGGTGAACAGTCAGTCGTGTTTCTCTGGCCCCGCTGTCCACAGCACACATAGCTTGAAGGCTCATACTGGCTCCACGTCATACCTATTGGTATCCTTGGCAGAGGTCCCATGCTAGTTGCATCACCCTTGCAACTGAGGCTGCAAATTCACCAGTGGCCTCTCTTGTCTCCACAGGGATTATGATCCTTCCACACGGTGCTAAGGCTCAACTCCTCTCCCTGACTCATTCCTGTTTGGAAAATCAGTACCACCTGGGCAACTATCAAATACTATTTGCCAATTATTGCTGTAAGCTGGAAGTGCACCCCATTCCTCATGGATCACCGTGGTGTTCTTACTCTAATAAAATACTTTCCTAATTTCGTGATGACACACAGAGGCTTTTACTCAGTTTTGCGGGATTGCTTTATCAGTAGCAGTTGATCCTTAGACTCCAGCTAACCAGCCCCTTATTTTCCCAATGAACCAGAAAATTATGCAATGTGCTAATCTCTTGTTAATTGCAGTTCATTCATTGGCCTCAGGTAAGTAGCATACACAGATTCTTAATCCAAATTTTTATTCAAAATCCCAGACACTTTGGAAACCTCACAAGCCAGGCCTCCAGTGTCTGCATTTCTCTGGATATTCTTATCTCCTAAGCACAAAAGAACAAATCATTAAGCAGTGAATCCTCAAGGGTTTTCCTAGCCTGAAGTTCCAAATGCTTCCACCATCCCCCAACAAAATGATCTAATGGTGCAACAAGCCAGGAGTTCAGCACATGACAGCAACTCACAGCTTCTCTGGAACCATAGTTTTAATCATTCCTTTCTGTTGCTGTGGTAAAACACGTTAACCAAAGGCAAGTTTTGGAGGAAAGGTTTCATTTCTTTTAGACTTCCAGGTCACAGTTCTTACATTGAGGGAAATCAGAGCAAGAGTTTGAGCAAGAGATTGAATCAGAAACCATGGCTGAATTCTGATGGCTGAGTTGTGTAGGCACATGCTAAGCTTGTACAGCACAGGGCATCTTCCCAGGGAACTGTACATTCTATAATGCACTGGGCCATTCTAGGTAAATTAACCTCAAGAAAATCCCCCAAAGACATGGCCTCAGGTGAGTCTGACCTGGGCAATCATTTGATTGAGAATGCTTCATCCAGTGTCTTTAGGCTATGTCAAGTTGGCAGTTAACACTATGTAGTACTCCCTGTTTGAATCTTGTGATATATATCATGCTATAATATAACTTATCTTCTTGTTCTTTCATCTCTCTGAAAATACTTTTTAATTTTATGTCCTTTTGTTCTTCTAATCAGTTCTTATTAAGAATTATTTAAAATTACAATATACTCTGATATAGAATGCATTACATAGCTATTAAAATAGAGCAATAGAGAAGGAGAAAGTCACACTCACTTCAGAGAAAGGAGAGTGAATGCTGTTGGTTGTTAAGTCCAGTTCTATTACATTTCCTTACTGTCAAGAGATGCTAGAAATAATGCATGGTAAAAATATTTAGAACTGATTATTATTATTATTATTATTATTGTTTATCTATTTTGCCAGTAGGCTGAGGGGATAAATGACTTAAATAGTTTACATGGTTTAATAGATATAAATGAGAATATTGGAATTAGTGTATAGGAAAATTCCACACAAGATATTTTGAGACATTTAAATAAATTTGAGAAAATGAAAATATAAAATAATTTATAACTATTTTAATTAATGGCATCTGTCGTAGTTTGTCTTCCATTGCTGTGACAAAACACTCTGACCGACACCAACTTGGGGAGGAAAGGGTTTATTCAGCTTACATCTCCTGGGTCACAGTTCATCACTCAGGGAGCACAAGGCAGGAACTCAGGGCAGGAACCTGGAGGCAGGAGCTGAAGCACAGGCCATGGAGGAATGCTGTCCACTAGCTTGCTCCCCTGGCTCATGCCCAGCCCGCCTTCTTTTTTTTTTTTTTATTGATTTTATTTATTTCTGTATGTGTATGAATGTACTGTCTGCCCGCCTTCTTATACAGTACACAACAACCTGCCCAGGGTGGCACTGCTCATTGTGGGCTGGGCCCTCCCATACTGCTCGACCATCAAGACAATACTCCACAGATGTGGCCACAGGCCAATCCAATGGAGCCAATTCCCCAGTTGAGGCTCCCTCAACCCAGGTGTGTCAAGTTGACACTAAAGCTATCTAGCACAGCATCAAACATACTTACATATGTGCATAAAAGTACTGAATCTGATCTCATAAAATACACTTCAAGCCAACATTAGACAAAAGTGAAAGCAACTACATATTAACAGTGGACATACTGCATCAAGAAGATTTAACCTTTTAAGTATATATGTACTGAACTTTGGAGCTTCCAATTTCATAATGAAAGATTAATGCATCTAGGAGGACAGACAGCTCCTGGTAAAATCATAATGAGTAATATCAGTGCCTCAGCCTCATCATTAGGTAGATCCACTAAGCTAGAAATCCACACACAAAAAATCAGAATTAATATCATGATTAAATGCAATTAACAATAATGTACAGAATATGATATTCAACACTCATGGAATAGACATTGAGAAGCACAGGAGTCTCCCCTAAAATAGATTACATCATATGCCAAATGCAATCCCTACCAACCACAAAATAAGTCATTCCTCAAAGTTTATCACATATTAGTAGAATAAATCTAGGAATCAATGGCAAGGGAAACCACATCTTTTACCTACTCGAGACTAAACATCCTGCACTTGAATTATTAGTGGATTAGTGAAGAAAATAGAAAGTAAAATTTCAAAATCCCACAAATGGAAATGAAAGACCAGCTTTTCAGACCCTTTGGGATATAACAAAACGATTCTAAGAGCAAAGTTTATGTGCGTTAGTTTTACACTAAAAATTTGAAGATTTTTTTTAAATGATTTTATTGAAATTTTGTGCAATTTATACATTTCTCAGTGCAACTCAGACTCATTCCCCTTTCCATGTCTCCCACCTGACCCAAGTTCATGCATTTTGCAATACATGTCTTGCATCTTTTTTTTCAGTCTTTTTTTTTTTTAAGATTTTATATGCAGAGGTTTATTGTTTTGGGCTGAAGTTTACTGTTTCAGTCAGTTCTTTGACCCAGTCCTTTTGTTGTTGTTCTGTCCAATATGTATTGCTCAAAAATATGTTCTTCATGCATATACCATGACATCTGAAAGTAAACTGTATGTTAATTCCACAACATGTTTAGGAATTCACATTTTCCCGCTGTAATTTTATATTACTCTAAAGTATGCATACATACCCTCCCCCCATATACCACAATTACATATTCTGAAAATACGTGGTAAGTTAATTCTAGATTCCGTTAAGGTATTCACATTATAATGGCACAGTTGCTTTCAGATATATATATTAAAAAAAAAAAATATATATATAATAATAATATATAATATTATATTATCATCACTATAATGTACCAAACTGGTGGTGCACTGAACTTTATAAACACAATCCTGATAGATTCAAGGCACAGATTAATCCCAGCAAACTAATATCGGGGGATTTCAATACCCCACTCAGCCCAGTGGATAGGTCAACTTGACAAAGAATAAAGAGAGAGACATCTGAAGTGAACATGGTGGTGCGCGCCTTTCATCCCAGCACTCAGGAGGCAGAAGCAGGCAAATTTCTGTGAGTTCAAGGCCAGTCTAGTCTACATAGTGAGTTCCAGGACAGCTGGGGCTACAAGGAGATCCTGTCTCAAAAAGACCACAAGAAAGAAAGAAGAAAGAAAGAAAGAAAGAAAGAAAGAAAGAAAGAAAGAAAGAAAGGAAGGAAGGAAGGAAGGAAGGAAGGAAGGAAGAAAGATATTTGGAAATATTTGGACAACATATTTCAAAGAACTGAGAAAATCTACAAAAATGCTTAAATACACATATATGGCTGAACATCATAAAATCTAGAGTATATCAACAAACAGGTCCATAACAAGGAGCAAGCTTGTAGTAGCAATAAAGAATTTCAAATAAAGCCAGATGGGTTCACTGCTGGACTGCAGCTTCTTAAAATATTCTATAAAATGGAAAGGAAAGGAATATCAAACTCCTTGAAGTTACAATTACCATTTCATAAAACCAAATAAGAACAGAAAAAAATCATAGCCATTTCCTTGTTGAAAACTGAAGCCAAAATTCTCAATGAAACACAACACATTAAAAAGATCTGTCACCAAGACCAAGTCAATTTCCTTCCAGGGAGGCAAATGTAGCTCAATAGATGCAAATGTTTTAATATAATATGGTACATATTATAGGAAAGAAATTACATGATAATCCAAATAAACACCAAAAAATACTTATTCAGAGTTTGGCATGTTTCCATAATAAACTCCCTGAAGACATAAGGAAAATAAGAGTAACATACACCAACATACTAAAGTCTACATACAACAAACCATATCCAACATGACACTAAAGGATGAAACCAAAGCATATCCTCCAAAATCAGGAATGAGGTAAGGACGTCACTCCTCTTCTAATTAATATAGTGCTTGAAGTTATACACAAAGCAATAAAACTAGAGAAAGAGATAAAAAGGATACATATTACAAAGGAAGAAGTCAAGTCCCACACACACATAGACCTTGTACATAAGAGACTCCAGGTCTCTGTGGAATATCCCTTGATCTGATAAAATATTCAGGAAGGTATCAGAATATAACATCAACATACAGCATAGAAAACTCACTATATACCAGTAATGAATTGCTGAGAAAGGAGTCAGAAAAAACATTCACATAAAGTTACATAGTAACATATCTAGGAGAGTATTCTTTAATGAAACCTTATATATTGGCAACATGGATTTTGTGAAAATATTACCAATAGCAGCCCACAGACTGAATGCAACTCCCATTAAAATTCCAGTGACATTCTTCACCTAACTAGAAAAAATCATTTTACACTTCATAAGAGAGCACACAACACCCCAAATTGCCAATTCATTCCTAAGTAGAAAGAACAGTGCTAGAGGAACAACACCTGAACCCCAATTATAATAAAAGCAATAATATAAAAACCAGCAAGGTACTGACATAAAACTAACATGGAGACCTATGGAATTTCCCAGAGGGCCCAGGAATAAACTCACACAACTATACCCAACTGAAGTTTGACAATGCTGTTGAAAGAAAACACTGGGAAAAATCCTCCTCAATAAATGGTGCTGAGTAAATAGATTTCATATGCACAAAATGAAATGTCTATCCATATTTCTCTCTGTACAAAAAAATCAATTCAATATGAATCAAAAACTGCACTATAACACCTGAAATGTTGATTGCTAGAAGAAAACACAATACTTCAAGATATAACTATAGACAAAGGCTTTATGAAATGAACTCCAAAAGTACAATAAATAATCTCAAAGTTGGCAGGAGGAATTGTATGAAATTAAGAAGCTTCTGCATAGCCATGGAAATATTCAACAGAATGAAGAAGTAGCCTGCAGAACAGAAAAAAAAATCCTTGCCAGCTGCATCTGCCAGGGAATTAATATCTAAAAAATATAATGAACTAAAAACATTAGACATATTAAATAAATCATCCAAATCAATAAATGCACAAATGCATTATACAGTTTAAAAAGAAAAAAAATTAAAGTAGCTTAGAAGTACTTAAAAGATTTTCAACAAACTTAGAGAATTGCAAATTGAAATTTCTTTAAGATTCCCTCTTACTCCAGTCAGAATGGTCATCATAAATAAAACATAGACACATGCTGGTAAGTATATGGAAAAGGAACTGCATTATCCACTGATAATAGAACCGCAAAGAAGTGCAACCATTGTGGAAATCAGTAGGTATGAAAACCTCATGATTTAGTTCCTCAAACTAAAAGAGCAACTACTATATGATTCAGTTACACCACTACATGTGATATACTTATATGTAACGTAGGAACCTGTGTCAGAAAAACACTTGCATAGAGGAGGAAGAGGAGGAGGAGAAGGAAGAAGAGGAGAAGGAAGAAGAGGAGAAGGAGGAGGAGGAGACTGAGGAGGGGGAGGAGAAGGAAGAGGAGAAGGAGGAAGAAGAGAAATAGGAAGAGGAAGCATGCTGAGAAAGCAAATGCATTAGTTTGTGCACTGTTAAAGTAGAGAAAAAGCACAGGCCAGAAATCACAGGCAAATTGCAAAAATGAACATTTTCTGAAAATAATCAAAATTTTCTTTTAACAAATAAAGAGTAACCTCAATAAAAGGAAAAATGTCAATTACACTATTAATAGTAGCTGTTATATGTAACCAGCCTAGTTTCCCATGCAATATAGACCCATCAGCAGACAAATGAATAGAGAAAATGTTTTTATATAGAATGGAATTTTATTTTGCTATAAGGATGAATGAAATAGTGTTATTTGCTGAAAAAGAGGGCAAACTGGAAATGATCAGGTTAAGTACAATAAACCATAATCAGAAAGAAAATTTTACACATAGACTTGATTTATATTTATATATGTGATGTTTATTATGTATTTAAATATATATTAAGAGGGCATAAAAGTGTAAGTAAGGATCTTGAGTGGGAAGGAAGTTACTTCAAGTGAGAGGGAGAGGAGAACAAAAGAGAGTGATGGGAGAAAAATACCATGTAAAACAATGTTTCTCTCATGTGCTGAAACACACACACACACACACACACACACACACACACAGAATAATGTCTATTGAGCAAGTGAGACAGATCAGATAGGGGACAGGGTCGTTGGGAGAGAATGAATGTTTACTGATGCGTAGGTACAACAATACCATCAAACACATTGCTTTGTTCACAAACCACAAAATTAATACACAATATTGGCTTTGTTTTCATGAGCTTAATTCCATATTTGTTAGTAGGATAATCATGTCCTCCACAAAGCTGTGTATGTTATAATTATCAAACCCTGTGAAAAAATATATATATAACACAGATTATCCAGAGGTTTACAATGTGGCCATTAGTAACCTCAAAGTGGAAGAAGGTTGTACAGTGTGGAGAAGTGGCTGTGGAAGCAGCTGGATCCTGGGAGGGATGTGAGTGGCAGCCCAAAGCAGTTGAGTAGGAACCCAAAGGAAATCTCTGCTGCAGAGCCACCACTGATGAATGCAGCTCTGGCAACACCTATATTTTATTCCTGTGTGACCTCCTTGGGCCTGTACAACTACAGAAATATAGGATGAAAGATAGGCTCCTACCTTTGTATTTATTAATGGATGCACAAGTTTGTAGTTCTGTGATGGCAGTAACTGAAACCTAATGCCATAGCTTTTATTTTCAGATGAATCCATTTGCATTTTCTCACTTAATGTAAAGTTCACAGTTGAATCTGGAAATCACATGCTCAGCTTTTTAGACTAGCCATTAAATTCACTTGCCATTAAATTCACTTGCGCCGGGCGTGGTGGTGCACGCCTTTAATCCTAGCACTTGGGAGGCAGAGGCAGGAGGATCTTTGTGAGTTCAAGGCCAGCCTGGTCTACAAAGTTAGTTCCAGGACAGCTGGGACTACAGGGAGACCCTGTCTCAAAAAGACCAAAAAAAAAAAAAAATTCACTTGCATATGTCAGAAAACAATCTAACCTTTCCATATTCATTAGCACAAGTGGAAAAGCAGTTTGTAGTAACATCATCAGCATTTCAGACCCTTCATAAAAACTGATATTATGAAAAATTACCATAGATGTTGAGCTCTCTTAAGCTGAAGAAGAAATGTGTTTGGAGTTGAAGTACAGTATCTCTTCTTCTGTTATAAATAAATATAGATAGAATTTTAAATAACACACACACACACTCACACACACACTATGAAATGATGAAAAGAAATGCAGACAACCCTACCAGTTTGGGAACGCAAGTGTGATGGGCAAAATTGCCCTGAATTGAGAAAGGATGATGAACAGATCCAACCACTGTGGAAGTGTGGGGTTGGAAGAGCATGTGTATGTCCTGTTGGAAGGGCTATCAGATATATGTCACATTGGAAGGTTTGGCTAATGTGACTAGACTAATCAAATGGTGTCACCAACTGTGTCCTATGCCCTTGTAATTTTAGTGCTTATTACAATGCATGTTGAACAAATGTAAAAGTGAATTAATTAGCATATCATCCCATCAACAGTTGTATGTGGGGAAAATTGGAAACATAAGGAAAAAAAAGAAAAACTCATCCAGCTACAATGTGAATATCAAATGGAGATATGCAGATTTCTCTTTGTTAACTTCTCCCTTTTATAAGTTACCATCTCCTTTTAGTATAAAGTATCTGTGGACAGGAAGAGGCCAAAGTGCCATTCCTAGAAGACACTTCCAGTGTTATCTGAGTGTTCTTCTTTGTCCCTCATAAATACTTAACTGGTGCAATGATGTGTCCGAAAAATAATTACTCCTTTAAAATCTACCTTCTTCATATAACTGAGTTAACCATAACCATGGATTGAAAACTGCAGTGTTCCAAATGAATATCCCAGAAAAATCAGACCTTAATACATATATCCAATTGCAAATAAGGACAGCTTTCAGGGTGTTTATAATATGCAATAAGCTTCTTCTAACAACATATTGTTGTATAGCCAGGTGCGGTGGTGCAGGCCTTTAATCCCAGCATTTGGGAGGCAGAGGCAAGTGGATCTCTGAATTCTATGCCAACCGGGTCTTCATAACAAGTTCCAGGCCAGCTGAGACTGCAGGAAGAACCTGTCTCAAAAGACCAAAAAAAAAAAAAAAAAAAAAATACCAAATAGAACATATTATTGTATCATTTCCTGAATGTATCCATTGGTCATAGACAGTAGGTCATCCAGGTCCTTCTCCTACCAAATTAAGAATCATTTCCTTCAAGGATCCCTTCATACAGGTCTCTGCTGGGAATCTTTCAAAACTGAGGGCTCTGCTTTGCAGTCAGAATTTGAACATGTGACAGTTCTACATTATATAACACATTCTTATACTGATAAAAATAACTTTCTTATATTTATGTTTGTTCTACATTAAGAAAGATGAAATGGTATAACTTCCTCTTGAACTTGGCAGTTATTCAAATACAAGGAGGAAATACCATATGATGTAGTCTGCCTTTTCTTTTCAATAGAACCATCACTGCCCTGGATTCTTTTTGCCCTCACCATCAAGTTAGCGATTCCAGATTTTTCCTGCTTTTCTCAGTGAACATACAAGCTCTTCTGAATAGAGTATTCATCATATGTTTAAGTCTCTGCTATTCTCATTGCAATCAACTTGACTCACATAATAATTCATTTTTGTCCTGACACCTGATTCTTTGATGTGTCTATAAATTAAATATTTTAAGCCCTCAAAGACATTACATTTTTTATAATGATTAAAGGTCTTCATAATCAACAATATTTTGTGTCATAGCATCTAGAGTGAATAAAATTTAAATTCCAGATATACATTTTATATTTAAAACATTTGTGTAATATCTTATTCTTGTACTGATTACACCAACTGCAAAATACATTGAGGCAGGCTGCCTACTAAACAGTTCATTAGCAACCCAGCTTCAGTTTCGTTTCCTTTTTAGTGAATTTTTGAGAATTGTATTCAATATATTTTGATAGTATTTAGTTCCCCTCCCCTGTAGTGAATGATTAGATTTAAACAAGTTCTTTAAATTTGCCTCTTACTAAATATTACCAGAAGTTTTGTAATTGCCCTTCCCTCCAGTTATTACCTAAATTAAATAATTTATTTCATAAGCCATGAAAAATTGGCAGCATGTTTTTTGGAAGAGTCTGCATATCACTGCTTACAGAACAGTCACTTGGTTCTTTCAGTAGCAGAATCTTAATGAAATTGGACAAAATGAATTAAAATAAACATGATAGTCACTAAAGTTTTAAACATCCCACATATCTGAACCTAGGTTCTTTTGAGAAAGAAACAAGAAAGCAGGTGAAACCTAAACCCATCCTTCAGTTCATAGCCTGATTCACTTCCCACAATCATTCTTTCCTACTACAATCCTAAAATTATCCTGATTAAAGAGTTCAGAGAGAATTAGTCTGACATCACTGTGAAACCCTCATAATGAAAGGTAATAGGGTCACCTTTCTTATAACATTTTCATATGTATGTGCCCTTTGCATAGCATTTATTGGAATAAAATGTGTTCCTTTGAAATATCTAAAGTGTGTGTGGTATGCACAAACACACGTGAACATACATACAAACACATTTTGGATGTGAGTATCTGATTTTATCTGTCCTTAAACATAAAAAAAAAAATATGTACTGACTAAGAAAATGGGGTTTTCCCTACCTGGAAAAGTTCTGAACTGCAGTCATTCCTGATTATATCAGTGACTCTATATTTATATAGAAATCTTCTATATTTACCTTCATCACCTTCCTCTACCGTCTTTAGAGTGTTGCTATTCCTCATCTTTGCTGTTATCACGTGAATGGACTGCAATAAATCAAGCCAGCCCTTCCTTGTTCAGGGTATGAAAGGGGATGATGGAGCCAAGCACATACGTTCCCCTTCACCCAGGCATGAGTGGATTTTCCAGAAGCTTTCTTCATATTCTACCAAATGCAATTCCATGATAATCCTTAGGGGCTGAGAAAAGAAAGATGCTAGTATTCACTTTGTGCACCTATGGGGATGGGACTACCTTGGGGATGATGTTAAGAAAGAAATCAATATCTACCACACAGCTTTATACTGAAATATTTTAATCCTTCTTTGAGATGGCCAGAGAAAGGCAGACAGAGATATAGATAAGGAGAGAGGGAGTGAGAGAGGTGAATCAGCCATTTGAATTTACTCTGTATGTCTTTCATCTTTCTTCCTGTATTTTAACTCTTACCTAGCTGGTTAAATACCACATATTTTCCACTGAGGGGTTCTACTAGATTAAGTGGCCAACCCCAGTTAAAATATCAAACATTTTCTCCAAAAAGATAGTGGTTTGTAAATATAACAGAAAAAAAGCAGGTCTTTTGTTCTGTCTGCCACACTGAAATAGGCATAAAAGCTTGTAGGTGAATTGGAAGTCACAGTAGAACAAAGCCACTCAGAAAGGAGATTTACTGAAAATGAACTAAGTTTTGTGATCAAAGGTTGCAGCGTCAGATTCTGACAGGCGTGGCTGTCACTTAGGCAGACCTTTTCTTCCTTTTTATAGCCACTGACATGATGAGTCCTTGATGTACCTTTCAGCTAACGCGTTGTTCTCTGCATCATTTTCCTTTACACCAAGATGTGATTGTCAGACATGTTGGTGTCAGCTAAATATGGGTTACTTCAAGTCAAATTAAATAACTGCAGAGACAGTCGCTTCAGTCAGAATAAAAGCAAGCGTGATTTCACTCCGTCGTATCCAAATTTGCAGCAATCATTTTAGTTTTTATTTTAGCAAAATATGCCAGGAGATGTGTCAATAAAGTAGCTGAGTATGTATCTAGGAAACCTAACACAAGAAGTTAATGTTTTGTCTTTATTAACCAAATTTTTTATGTTGGAAATTATTAGCCAAATTTTATTTCTATAAACAAGCGTGTGCTTTAATGTGAAATGGATAACGGCAATGCAGTCACGTTCAAGGTGCAGGTCGACCGCACATAGATACTGCAACTTCCTGAATCTCTCTGCCTCTCTTTCTGGCCCATGCTTGTCCAGTTCCAGGTGGCTTGGGTGTCTCAAAGCCCCAGGCGCTGCAAAAGAGTCTCAACAAACACGCTGGCCCTGTCCATTTCCTACCCTCAGCATGCACCAGAGTGTGGCCACAGTAGCAGATCTGGACCTCAACAGAACAACAACCTGACCCAGGTCCAACTCAACATCATGTGGAACAACTGTTCTTGATAAAATATTTTCTCCAGTTAGAGACCACGGATGAGAAGGAGAACCTAATACATTGATCAACAATTGAACTTGGAAATGAGCTGCTGTATTGATATAGCCCAGTGGACACATATACTTGACTCATCAATAGTGCTTCACGGAGCAGCTGAGGCCAGCCCAGTGATGTGGGCACCTCATCACCTTGTGCATATTTTTTGTAGAAACATAATGATGAGGTTAGAGAAATAGTTCAGTGGTTAAGTGCACTAATTGCTCTTGCCAAGAATGCTGATTCAATTCTCAGCACACACATGGTTACTAACAACCACCTATAATGACAGTTCTAAGTCTTCTTGGTTTCATAAGCATTGCAGCCGTGAATGCATTACATGCATTCAGGCAAAACACATTCATATAAAAGAAAAAATAATTACTTAAACACATGATGGTAAAAATAATTATTAATAGTTATTAATTATTTGGATGGCAGTTTGCCCTTGTTTCCTTTGCTTTTTTAACTTTTTTAATTGAACACTCTTCCTCAATGCCCTTACGTTTTTATAGGAGTACTTATGAAATAACAAAGGTAAAATGCTGAAGGAAATGGATAAAAACTGTGAGCTAAAGTATGAGCTCACAAAGCAAAAATCATTTCTTAACAGAGGGTTATGAGCAGCTGTAGAATGGAGCTCATACCAGGAAGCATCCACACACTAATATAATTCATCATCAGGTAAATCTGAGTCCATATATTACTACCTATTATAATATCAATTGAAATTATTGAATACATATCCTTAAGGAAACTATGTTCATTTTCATTATTCACTGGAAATGATATCCTTGGTACTCTACAAAATCGATTGCCATGAGTAAATATTCTTTGTTAATCAGAGTCCATCTTCTCTACCTGAAGAGCACATAGGTCTGTGTAGCAAAATGACATCTGTGCATAGTTTCAAAATTAGACGGCTAGTGAAATCAGCGTATGTTTTAAGCATATAAGATCACCAGTAAACTCCCAGCCTGAATTGAAAAACAATGCCTCCATTATGGTTTGAGTGTGAAATAGACCTCATAGGATATTTTGAACGCTTGGTTCACACTTGCTGGCCATACTTGAGGAGATGTTGGAAGAAAACTAAGGGGCAGAACAAGTGGAAGTAAATCACTGAGGATGTACACTGGTGTTACTGGGTACTCAGACCTTTCTTCTCACTCTGCTTTGAACCGTCCTTTCCTCATACTGTTACTACTGTGATTACTGCCCAAGCCCAGGGAGCCACATGACCATGAGTCAGAATAAATCCTTCCTCCCTTCTATTGAGATTCTCAATTACTTTTGTCACAGCAACACAGAAATTGCTAGAACAGTAGAACAGTGTCCTCAGAAGCATTCAAATTAGAAAATGAACATTGTCAAAGAAATATTTGAATACTGTGGTATCTTTCTCTGATGGTCTACATAGAACATATTTAAGCTTCTGATCACAAATATTACTCTTAAATGTTAAAAAGTTTAGAAACATGAACTTCAGGACTATGTTTAAAACAAATGCGCATTGTACCATGACAAATTTATTTTACGTTATTTTTATTCATTTTATATTTTATGTGTATGAGTGTATTGCTTTCATTCCTGAAAGTGCCTGGGTATCCCACAATGCCTGCAGAGGTCAGAAGAGGGTGTCAGATCCTCTTGAACTGTAGTTAGGACCACTGTTAGCCACCATGTGTTTGTTGGGAATGGAACTGTGATCCTCTACAAGAATAGCTAGTGGGGGCTGGAGAGATAGCCTAACAGTTAAGAGCACCGACACTCTTGCAGAGGACCCGGGTTCAATCCCCAGCACCCACATGGTGGCTAAGAACCGTCTGTAACTCCAATTCCAGGAGAACTCCAGTTCCAGGGGAATCCGAGACCCTCTTCTGACCTCCACGGCATTGCACGACATGGGTGCACAGACCTGCATGCAGACAGTACATTCATACACATACAAAAATAAATAAAATTTTAAAAAAATAAAAAAAAGAATAGCCAGTGATCTTAACTGCTGAGTCACCTCACCAGCCCCCACAAATTTATGTTTAATATATTAATTGCAAGCAAATCTTATTAGGTCTAATATTTACCTCATTATACTGGCTCTATCATTCCTCTAAATTACATTTATTGAAATGAGTTCAAAAGAACAAATGAATGAAATACATATAACTATTCGCTCAAGATTTTGCCAAAGTAAAAAAGATATGCAATTTGAGCAACAATATAATCAATAACTGGAATTTCATAAAGTAGCAAAATCTTAATTATATTTTCATTTGTTTAATACAAGGCACATTTTGAAAAATGTTTTGTAACTATTCCAAAACTTTATATTTGTTCTATGTTTTGGAAATAAAAGACTAATTTTCATCTTTAACATGTATTTAATTTTACTTTTTTGTGGATTAGTGTTTTGCCTTCACATATGTAAGTGTGCCACATGTGTAGAATGCCTGGGGAGTTCAGAAGAGTGTGTAAGATCCTCTGAGTCTGGTGTTACTGATAATTGTTAACCACCATGTGGGTGCAGAGAACTGAAGCCAGGTCCTCTGCAAGAGCAGCCAATACTCTTAACTGTTGAGCTATATCTTCAACGCTAAGACTCTATTCTTATATTCAAATTGAGTATAGCTTACATTTTAACAATACTGAATATATTAGTCGCTATTTTGTTGTGGTGATAGAACCACCATGACCAACGGAACTTATAAAAGAAAGAGTTTATTTGAGCTTATGGCTTATGGTTGAAGGTTCCAGTGGAATTAGAGCCCATCACAGCAGAGAGGCATGGTGGCAGGAGGTGCTGATTACTATTGTAAAGAGTCACCACCTCTCAGTGGTCTACATCTCCAGCTCCCCATACTCCACCTGCTACCAAGGGAGATTGAGAAAAGCAAACCTGTGCATGTCTCTTCCCATCTAAAATCCTGCAGTGGCTCTTCTACATATCAAATTCCTTCCACTGCTGTGGCTTAAGCCAGAGGTTCCCATACCTTCCAGTTCACAGCACCCACCATCCCTCAGCAATTTCCCAAAAGAAATACCTAATTGCATTGATTGAGCAAGTAGGTCCAAGCAATTTAGTAAGGATTTAGGATCTAGTAGCTGAAAAGCCGAGGTTTACATCTTCAAGCAGGCACAGGAAGCAGAGAGCAATCAGATAGGCAAGGATTTTTGAAAGCCCACCACCAGTGACATGCTTCCTCCAGCATGACCACACTTTCAGGGATGCCTGACTATACCGCCAATACTCAAGGTACAAAAAAAGGCTACTCAGACTGTTTTTCAGATTTAAGCAATCAATTTGCAGACCTCAATAGTTTACTTCTAGCTGGGAGTGGTGGTACACGCCTGTAATCCGAGCACTCAGGAGACAGAGGCAGGCAGATCTCTGTGAGTTCAAGGCCAGCCTGGTCTACAGAGTGAGTTCCAGAACAGCCAGAGCACAGGGAGACCATCTCCAAATAAAAAAAAATAGCTTACTTCTAAGGATAAAAGTGTCCACATAAAATGTTAGACAATTCCTATAATTATTTATAATGAAGGGTTACCAAAACTTACAGTCATGCAGGAATTCACTATGATTTTTGATTGTTTCATAATTTTTTGGTAAATTCCTCTGGGCATGTTTCCAAATTGTCCTGATTATGGATAAAGGATGTAGGAGTGTTCTGGATCTATGGACAATTCCTCAATTGAGTGCTTGCAAGAATAGGCAATGGGGGACCAGGTGGAAAGTATTATAACAGTAAATAAAAGATAGGTTTTCTGTATATAACCTTGCTTAAACTATATTCATTCAAATTTTTATGTTCCCATTTTAATGGGGAAATACCTAAAAAAATCAAGCTGTACTGTTAGATGGTATTTTGGTATTTTTTCTAATATTGGGTCTATGTCCATCTAGTGGCCTATTTAACATTTATCAGGAGAATGAAAGGAACAACATAAAGGGAAAAATTCATCGACAAATAATTATCATGAAATAGTCTATATTTAGTCATACCTAAATTTATACCATATAACATTTGTATTGTTGATATTTCTTCATAAACTTGTTTGCAAAATAATGATTGGCTTATTTAGCAAGTAATCATTGCACCTTTGTCATGTAAGTTTACGGACCTAAATGTGTATTCATTTTCATTTGCTTTTTAGAATTTGTTTCTGTTATTTCATGCATTGGAAATGCTTCTGAAAATATTTATTTAAAATTCTTATGCACTATTATTCATTAAATTATCTTAAAGTAAATGTTACACATTTGCATCCTGAAAGATAATATGTCAAAATATGTATTTTGTCCATTAATATTTGGCTATCCTATCTCCTCTATTCCCTTAATTATTAAAACAAATTGGATGGCATATGACACAAAATTAAACAGCAAGAGCTTATTCTTTACATTCTGGATATACACTCATTGAACGTTATGATTTGCTCTTTCCACATAAATTGCTCTTAGTTCTTTCCACGTATGAACATGTGAAATTCATGCTGGCATCCCCAGGGCTTGAAATGCACTAAATTCAGCACGTTGGGGAAGATTTGTAATACATAGTAACTCTTAAAATCTATATCCTCATAAAAATTCAAGACTTTTGTTACCATATTCTTGTGATTCTCACCAACTGATTGATGATTTATTATTGCAGATTAAAAAGATCAACAGAAATTTCCCTGTAAACCAGCAGGTAAGGACAAATGATACTTGAAAAAACTGAATCATATGTTTTTGAAAATTCAATCTATTATCTATAGCAATGTTGTAATCTAATTATTCAACACAAACAGTTGGTATTATATGTTAATATCACAGAAAAATTTAAGAGATCAGTTTAATATAGCTGATTCAATAATTATGTTTAAAGTATGTTTAATGATTTGTAATCTGAGGCATGAATTAGTTTTGACTAAATGATTATACTGATTTTGTGTACAAGTGTTGATGATTTGGGGTAGTATGATTTTAAGACAGCTTCAATACATCTTAACTTTCAAAGATATACTCTACGGTGATCTCTGTGCTCAGGGGATGTTCATGATTTGCTGAGAGAATTTAAATTTTTCAGCCTTAGTACACAGATGGGCATAGTATCTGACAGATGAAATGATTTACAAATATCTTACTCTTATTTTAAATTTAAGTTCATTACATTTTTTGAGATAGGATCTTCCTTTAGACCAGGCTGGCCTGAAAATAAGTATGGATAACAAGCTTGACTCACTGTCAAAGATCCTCCTGCCTCTGCAACCAATTGTTAATTTTTAAAAATCTAGTATAGATATTTATAAGTATTGTATAAGTCACAAATCTATCCCGATATCTTAAAAAGATTTAAATAACCTTTCCATTGCAACATTGGTTCAAATTTAAATTTCCTTACCTGAAATATTTGTATGATAGCTAACTATCATTTAAGTTTATTTTAAATATTAAATAATATATCCACTTTTACTATATTCTCTTATCATGTGATTCTTACTGACACATGGTCTCCTTGTAGTCTGGGCTAACCTGGAACCCACTATGTAAAGCAGGGTGGCCATGTTCTCACTGAAATCTACCTGCCTCTGCATACTGAGTGCTGGGATAAAAGGTGTGTGCCACACCTCACAGAATTTCTGAATTGCTAAATGTGAGCTATTCTATGATGGCAGAATTTATTCTGTGTAGGTTTTGTCATTAATGATGGTGCTGGCCAAGACTACTCCCCCAAAAGCTGTGTTTAATTGCTGGAATATTCATAATGACAGCTGAATGCTGTCATGATTTGTGTGCACAAAAAATCTGAGCTATCGTATTTATTCCTGGGCTTCCCATCTTAACTATATTGAGACCCTCACCCTTGACCTTAGCTGCTATTTTAGACACATGCAGATGTTGGAAAGTTCTACAAATCGGTACATTCACAACTGAAGCTGTTGCTTTCAATGAGTACAAGAGAGTGGTGGCATGGGTTCTCTAACCTCAGCTATGCGAGGATATCAGGAATGTCCTCTGTGGAGCTCCATCCTCTTAGGAGCTGCTGGGACAGGGAAGACATTATGATTGCATAATAATGATTCCATAGGAATTCCATTAGGGGAGGAGACATTAAAAAGAAAGTATTCAAATTCAATGAAACAATGATGGGAGACAATAAAAATGTTTACCAGTAAGACAGACAAGAGTAAAAATCTAGGAGTTTTCTAGGTACTTTCAAAAATATAAACAATGGATATTTCTTTGGTCTAAGAATGGTTTTAAAAGTAATTCTACTATCCTTCCTCTTTCTTGCCATAGCATTTAAGAATAGAATGTTATTTTATTGTGTTTCATAAGAATAACAATTGCACCACTTTTCTTCATTCAAGGATAACTACATTTTAAGACTTTCTAAAGTTAAAAAGAAGAATCTCAGGCAAAATAGAGTTTAAACAATTTATTTAAATAAGAAGCAGTTTATGAAAGGGGAATATAAACAAAACATTATGTCGATGTTTATTGAATAGAGTTGAGGAGACTGCAGGAAAATCCAGAAGGAAAAAAAATGCTTAAATATGATGATGAAGTTACTTCACTTGATCGTTCTTATTGAATCATTGCAACACATTGGTCTATCATATAATTATAATGCTTTTTTGCAAAATGTGGGTGCTTGAACTTAAGTATTGGGATTTTAATACAAGAATTTAGAAGAAATGGATCAAGTTGGCTCATGTTTGCAAATTAAGCAAGTTTGATTTCACTGATAAAACCTAAACTTTTACAAGGTGTGGTCACTATGGTTTCTGGTTTGGCCCCCACTTCTGTTTTTCTCCTGCTTGAGAATAATATTGAAGAATGAAGTGAGAATCTGGATAAAAATCATGGGGCTTAAGGAGATGGCTCAGTCTGTGAAGTACTTACTGCAAGCAGGAGGACCTGAGTTTGATCCATAGAACCTCCCTTTTTAAAGACAAAAACAGAACACTGCAGCACAGACTTTTATTATAATGCTAATACATGAGAGCATTGTCAACCAGTCCCCCAGGCCTCACTGGCTGGCTAGCCTAGTCTGTTCTTTGAATCTCTGTAAAGTGAGAAACCTTGTCTCAAAACACAAGGTAGATGATTCCTCAGTAATAAAACCTAGGTTTAGCCTCTAGCCCACATAGAGGTGCACACGTGCATACACACAATAAACACAGGATAAACAACAAAACATTATTATTGTTCTAATTTACATTCATGAATGACAGCCACAGATGGACATGTGTGTGTGTCTCAATTCATTTTCCAGTACTCTAATGTCTGGGAAGAGGTTTCTTTGGCTTACAGTTTGAAGGCAGAGCTTCCCACTGGTTCAGCCTCTGATGAGAGATCCTTGTTTATATAACATGCTGACAGGTGGCATCATGTGGAGAGCAAGTTCATGAGTGAGAAACAAGTCAGCCTTGCTTTTCTGTGACAGCTATCTGTGAGGAAGTAATTAGGATACAAAAGAAGTGCACCAGTCCCCCAAGATGCACGTCATTACTTCATCTCATGACTTCGTTACTTCCCCTAGACTCCACTTCTAAAAGTTCCATCTTCCTTTCCAATAAGGTTTTAAACATGAACCCTAGTTGATATACATGTTCAAAATTTAGCCAAAGTAGAATTTGTGTTTTCTTTTTAGCTGCTAACATTTTAATATTATTATTGATTATTTCAACTCACATGTCAAAAATTATGAATTCTCTCAATAATTATAAAAAATCTTTAAATGAGAGTTAATTGTTTTTTTCTTAATACACTTCATCCTATAAAAGTAGTATTTCAAGAAATAAGACTATTTTAGACCCATACCTGACACAACACCTGCATAGTATGACAATGTCTCCATGGATCAGAGCTTTTACTGCAAAGAGAAGGAGGCAAATGTGCAAGATGAGGGCAGAAACATAAACCCAGATTGCACGTGGAAGTTTTTATAGTCACATAGCAAAATAAAGTTATACATCTATGCATTTGCTTCATGAGTGCATTGCAGAGCCTATCAGTTACTTTCTGTTGATTTAATAAAATGCCATAACCAAGGAAACTTACAGAAGGAAGAGTTTATTTACCCTTATGATTCCAGAGGATAAGCACCCCAGTGCCCAGTGGTAGCAGGAGCAGAAAGCTGAGAGCTTCCATCTTCAAGCACATGCAAGAAGCAGAAAGACAATCTGGAAGTGGAGCACAGCCATGAACTCTCCAAGCCAGCTCCCTGGGACATGCTTCCATCCAGGCTAAAGGTTCCATGACTCTCTCCAAACAGTGCCACTCACTGACCAAATGTTCAGATACTTGAGCCTATACATAAAATTTCTTATTCAAATCACCAGGTTACTACATCAAGTATTCAGGATACAGCAAAGCAGCAGAATCTTTGCTATCTCTCTGAGACACAATCAATAACATTCTTAGCTTTGGGCCAGATGGACACCACTGATCGGAAAAGTTAATACACTCTAAAGATTTAACCTTATAGAGTCAGGTGTTATGTCAGATACAAGGATGAATAATAAGTGGCTACTAAGGGGACAAAAGATAGGCAAGGCAGATTTGGTCCTGTATCAGCAACATTCAAACTCTGTACAATCATGTGTACAATCAATTTGCAGAATATTTGACACATCTGTAGCGTTTTCAGGGAATGTTTGTGCCCAGTAACAAAACATTTAGAGAGCAGAGTAAACTTGTGCTTAGTAAAATGAAAGCTATTAGTAAAATGGAGCTATTGAAATAGGAAGTATGTGCCATCCTGTGTCTGATGCTGTTTGAGCATTCAAACAGGATTCCAGCCTTAGTCTTGACCATGCAAATTGTTTTCATCTCAATTTATTTTGTAACTTGATGTTCCTATGGAGTTTTTAAACTTGGATTCAATATATTTATTGCATGTACACACATATATGTGCATGTTCATGATATGCTTTAGGTTGTATTCCCTATACATGTAAATATTTAATTATTACCAGGGGATATGTGCTAAAAAGCCATCTCATATTCCTGATGTTCTAGCTACCACTAAAAAATGTAATAAAAAATGAGAACCAATGAAGATGAAGATTCATGTGATCTGAACGTTTCTTCTTCCTGGGAAATGTGGTTGCAAATTTGTGCTATCTCTGCAATGCCTTTACTCCAAGCTGAGCAACTCAAATAAAAGCAAAGCCCTCAGAATTTGGGGAAGCACTGCTGGCCAGCAAGGACAGGTGCCTAGATATCTGTAAGGCTCCTACTGACCACAGTGCACCGAGGTTTCAGAATCCAACTCTCATGCAGAGCTTTGCAGCCAAACTTATAAAACATAAACCATGCCATCTAGAATCAAAAGATGAATTCAGGAACATAAATTACATGACAGGAACTTGGTATCAAAAGGTGGATGATGAATGAATCATATAGAATTTCAAAATGAAATAAAGATTTATTGTAATTATTATCAGTTAATCAAATCCATACACTGAATTATTGTTCCTACATGGAATAACATTTGTCTACGTCCTAACTAAGATTTTCTCAGCTTGCAATATGATAGGTGTGACTAGGACATTGCATCTAGCTGTCTATTAAGATATGGTCAGAAAAAAAGATATGGTCAGGATTATTTATTTATTTTTAATATTTTATTTATTTTTTTCATTTTTTAACAATAAGTAATAATTTATGAGTACAAGCATCCTTCATGTAAAACCAATTTGCAAGTAGTTGTGCCCAAACCCACACAGCCCAAGGGTCCCACCATCCAGCTGGGGGGCTTGTATGTTCAATCAAGTTGATCAAATAAGTGTCCAGTCTATATTGCTGTAGTTTCACCATTCACCCCAATCACAGCCTTTACATTCTACCATGCCCCCTATTCCGCAGATTGTTCCCTAGGCTTAGAAAAGGGGCACAGGTGGACGAGAAGCAAAACAGTCTACTTTCTCTGGAGCTGTTGTTTTGGACTCTGGTCAATTCTGGCTGTTTCCTTTCATGGGCTGACAGTTTGTCCAGGAATAACCTTTCAGTCCTACTAATGAAGCATAGACATTTAGATATATAGGTATTTAAACAGTACTAATTGTTATGGTAGGTTACTTTGGTATAGACTCAGATATTTGGATGGTATGTTAATCTATGAATTACATTTTTTCCTGTAAAATGTGACAGGGTCTTACTGTGGCTTATAATATCTCCTAACCACTAGAGGATGTAAGCTTGTGGCATCAGCCATGGGTTATTCCTCCAAGGAGAGAGCTAATAGCCAATTAGATTTGGGATATATGGGCATATGGCTGCCACTGCTGCACAGTATTTCCAGGCAGGTGAGGTGTAGCTGGTGCTGACGGAGGAGTCTTGCTTGACTCAAGGAGACCTATATTTGCTTTATTGGTTTAGTGGCCTTTGGTAACACTCTCTGGTATTCCAGAGACCAACTGTACACTTGCAAGTG
>VZQC01001775.1:366547-451693 GCA_009823505.1 Rhizomys pruinosus | reverse complement strand
GGCTGCGATTGGGGTGAATGGTGAAACTACAGCGATGTAGTCTGGACACTCATTTGATCAACTTGATTGAACAAACAACCTGTCACCCCCCACTGAATGGTGGGACTGTGGGGGTTTGGGCACAACAGTCTGTAGATTGGTTTTGCACGAAGGATGCTTATACTCATGGATTATCACTTATAGCTAAAAAATGAAAAATTGAATAAAAATTGAAGAATGCTGGCCATATATATGGCTCTTTTTCTGCCTTCGCCATTCTTCTGTGAGACTGTTTGTGTGTCTCCTCACAAATACCAGTGTGTCAGATCCTCCACCTTTTCTACAATGGCATTGGCAGTGGATGTCCTCTCATCAAGTTAAATAGAATTAGAAGTCCTTTGTGACTTCTAATTCTATTTAACTACTCTAAAATGCTGCTTGGTTGATGTGCAATTCAAGTACAAATCAGCAATACCTGTTTCTTAAGGTTCTGTGTTATTATTGGTACTGCATTGAGTCTGTGAGTCTGAGGGAAGCTGACATCTCATCCTCAAGGAGTTGAGCTCCAGGGTATGACCTACCTTTCTTTCATTAGTTTCATTTCAGCTTCTTTCATTTCTCTCAGAAACAGATTTAGTTTCATTGTACAGAATACCATACATTTCCAATCAGGTTTATCCCTGAGTGATTCATCATATCCTGATGCTACTGGAAAAAGAATTCTTTCATAATTTCAATTTGTAATTATTCTAGTATAAAGAACATATCAATGGTTTTACATTGAATTTTGTGTCCACCATTTTCATTGAGATCAGTTATAAGCTCTGTGTGCTGTGGAAGGCCATGTTGTTTATGAGTGGAATTACTGAATTCCTTCCTTTAAACTCTAGGTAGTGTGTTTTCTTGATTATTATACAGCATAGTCAGTACAATATAGTACAATTATTTCTGTTAGGGAGAAGCTCTAACTGTCCCAAAACAAGCATAGAATAGGTTTCAATATGTGCCCTGTACATTCTAGAAGTCCTTATCTACCAAGAGTAGCTGAATTTTTCCAAATAAATGTTAAACTTTATTAAATGACTTTTAAAAATCTTACTGAGCTTTTGTACATTCGATAGAATAGTTCTTAATCAAATTTAGACTCCCTCCCCATCCAAGCTCTCTCAACCCCTCTCCAGACCTTATATATCCTCCACACATGTTAAGTCCTATCCAGTCATGCATTTGTAGCCAGACGTCCTTCCATGCAAATTCATCTGCTAAATTCTAGTCAGCCCATTTAGAGATCAAAAGGAAGGCATACTCTCTCTCACTCAGCAATAATAAAGTCTCCAATAGTTCCCAGTCTCCAAGGCTGGGTCACAACCCATTTCTCTCCCTCCACTCTGGCCCCTTGTCTGATGAGTTGGCGTGGGTCCTGTGCTCAATGCCACCCTTGTCCAAAGTCCACACGTGCAAGGTCCCAGTGGCCTGAAAGTCTGCGTCCTTAAGTTCATGAACCAGCCCTGGCTCTTTTAATCTTTCTTCCCCTTCTTCCACAATGGTCCTTGACTGAGTGTTTCCTGGGTAAGGCTTAAGATAGGAGTCCTATCCAGGGACACTCACTCTTAACTCTCTTATTCTTTGAAACTTTGCCAGTGTGGCCTTCTGTGTGTATTCCACTTGTATGCGGAGCTTTGCTGGTGAGGGTTTAGGGATGCACTGATTTTTCTCTCTACCCCTCGTTCAGCTGTGTTCCATGGGCTTCATGTATGGAAGTTCAACTGTAGCTGTGTCACCTAGGACTGGACATCTCTCAGACTTATACTTTATGTGACTGGCAACCTGTTGGTTTCTGCAGTAGCCTCCATCTGTTGCAAAGAAAAATTTCTTTGATGAGTGGTGTATGGTATACCTGTCTGTAAATATAAGGATGTGGTAAAAAAATAACTTCATTTGTCTAGAGATATGACAGAGATAGGGTTTTCTCTAGGATCTATGTCCTCTCCAGCCATGTGCATTTGGCTGTGTTTACAGTGCCACCCATGAGTTCACTCCCTTTGAGAGGGCTTTAAATCCAGTTAGACAGTTGTTGTTTACCTCCAGATAACAGTACCACTGCTGCATCAATAGAGGTAATTTGCTGTGCTAGTCATTATGGTTATTAGGCTTTAGGGCAGGGTTGGACTATTGATTAATCGATTTTCTTCCTTAGCAGCTTGCATATTATCATCTAGCATTACAAGAGCTAAGTTTCATTCGGAAGTCTTCCAGGTCAGCTCCTGCTCCATTGATCCAAGTCCTGTGTCTGAAGTATGCCCTGTCTTCACCAGTAGGGTCTCATCTTCTAGTTTGTGGAGATAGCCAAGAGTTTTGGCACTAGGTTGTGTTATTTTGGAAGTCTCCTGGACCATTCTCCCCAGCCACTGACAGGAGGTCTCTCCTGTCTGGCACTATGTTCCTTGCATACCGCCCCCAGGTATACATACACACCAATATTCACACATGGTGGGCACTTCTCAGGGGATAGGGCAACCCATTTCCCTCTGGCTTCTCTAGTCCCCCAAGATCCATTCATCTCTGCTCTCACTTTCTCCCATGTGACCTCCCTCTTCCCACCCCAGTCTCAGTTTCCCTATTTCCCTAACTGTTCCTGCTATATCTCTATGATTGTTTTATTTTTTACAAATTGTAAAATTTTCAATTTGTAGAGCCTATGCCCCTTGATCATATATTGAAATTTTATTTATTATCGGGTTCAATTTCCTAAGTATGCTAAGAATTTCTTCATCTGTATTTTAGAGGGATATCATATTGTTCTCTCTTCTTTTAAGTCTCCATTAAATAAAAATTGATTCCATTCTTTAACATTACCTTCAAAACAGTTTCTTACTCATGAATTTAAAACTTCTGTGTATGATATTTTGAAGCAATATTTCCCTTTAAAATCATTTATGGCTCTCTGTGTTCTACTGTGGGGGGATCATTATACAGGCTGAGTTAGGAAGTACTCTCCCTTTCTGGAAGTCCTGTTGGAGTTTGTACACAATTGGTGTTATTTCTTCATTAATTATTTAGTACCTGAGTGTCTTGTGCATGTAAACTTTCTTCTGAAGGGGATGTTCTCTGGAAAGCTCAGTGTACTGTGGTTGTCTATTTCTTTCTGAGTAAACTTAAGTAACTATATTTTTGCAGAAATCAACCAGTTCATTTTTTTCTTAAGTTTATTTTTTACAAATATGGATTCCTGGTATTCTGTTATTCCATCCTCCTACACCCTTGCCTTCTTGAGTTTGGAATTCTATGCATTCTCTCTGCTTCTTACAATCAGTCTAGATAAAACTTTATCATATATTTTTGCAGTAAATCATTTTATTTCTGGCTTCTCTATAGCCTGTTTTCAATCTCATCAAATTTTCTTCCATTCTTTATTACTTTCTTGCTTCTTTTTGGTCTTGGCTTGATTGGCTCTTGTTTTTCTAGCTTCTGAAAATATAACATGCTTTTTTTAAATCTCTAAAATATGCTTTAAAATCTATGATTTTTAGAAACATTTCTTTACTGCATTAATTTGATACTTGCTTTTATCATCCAGTCCTATGAGCTCCAGCCCACATGGACAAAGCAGTCATTCTCACCAGTAGAGTGTCCATGCAGGCAGAGGCAAACTGAGTCAAAGGCCAGACGTTCCCACTGCACTTCCTGAAAGGCCAGTTTTAGTGAGTAATGTTTGCGACTTATAGTCTGCCTCAGATTATCTCAGAAGCCCCCAAAAGTAGTACATTTGATCATTTACGTTTAGTTTTGAGGCTGCTTTATGTGATAATGCCTAACATATTGATACATAAGTGTTGTCTTTAAGAACATCTTCCTGCTGGCCCTGGGGAGTTGGGGGGAGATGGCTCAGTGATTATGACCACTGGCTGCTCTTGCTTATGACCCGAGTTTGGTTCCCAGCACTCACATAACGTAACAATTGCCACACTGTAACTCCAGTTCCAGAATATCCAACTCTATTTTCTGGCCTCTGTGGACATGCAGGCCAAACATTCATACACATAAAATAAAAATAAATTAATAAATAAACATTAAATTTCTAAACAAATCTTGCAGGTAATTTGAGAATATTAAAATTAAGGAATATTTTTATGTGTCAATAAGTTTTTCTTGGACTGAAATTACAACATGAAATTATAGTGGCAGAAAGCAGTCTATAGTCCCGAGCTACCAAGGAGAGGGACCTGTTACAAGAATTATTTGAGGACTTAACTTTTGCATTCACCTGACTGTGAAGACACATTAAAAGGAAGTTGAAATTGGCATGCTTCCTAAGCCAAGAGAGAAGAATAGCCTTGAAGAATACTCTTGGGTTCCATGGGGTATGTGGATGCTACTGTACAGGTACCCTATTTACCTGATTGACAGTTGCAGAGGGAGCTGTGGATATTTGGCAACAGCTGCTGTTTAGAAATTAAAGCAGTAAGTCAGGCTCAGAATTGAGTTTCTGGGGAAGCTAAATCAACTGGCACTGTAGAAGTGGTAGGGAACAGTTAGTGGTTACTAAATGTAGTGATGCTGCTCTATACCTACACAAGACAAGAGAAAGCACTGCTTAGAAATTAGGGAAAGGGGGGCTGGAGATATGGCCTAGCGGTTAAGAGCGCCGGCTGCTCTTACAGAGGACCCGGGTTCGATCCCCAGCACCCACATGGTGGCTAAGAACTGTCTGAAACTCCAATTCCAGTAGAACTCCAGTTCCCGGGGAATCCGACACCCTCTTCTGACCTCCGTGGCATTGCACGACATGGGTGCACAAACCTGCATGTAGAGAGTACATTCATACACATACAGAAATAAATTAAAAAAAAAAAAAAGAAATTAGGAAAAGGAAAAAAATCTCACTGTAGTATTAGATTTCAGTGATAGAAAAAAATCAGTGTCCGGTGGTCTAATTTTACTTTTTTCTAGCTCATGACTATGTTTGCTGTCTTTGGTATATCTGAAGACCCCAGGAATCTAAGCCCTTCAGGTGAGGCAGGAAAGGAAGGGAGATCTGCTCAAGTGTTCTTCTCCTTAGGGTTCTTTCCTTTTGAATATCAGCAAGGGATGTCCTTTGCAAGTCATTAAGCGAATTTCTGTTTGAGCTCATATTCCAACAACAGCATGTCCTTGATAGTGAACATTAAGTATGTGTATGAATGTATTGTCTGCATGTAGGTTTGTGCACCTGTGTTGTGCAATGCTGCGGAGGTCAGAAGAGGGTGTTGGATTTCCCTGGAACTGGAGTTCTCCTGGAATTGGAGTTACAGACGGTTCTTAGCCACCATGTGGGTGCTGGGGATTGAACCCAGGTCCTCTGCAAGAGCAGTCGGTGCTCTTAACCACTAGGTTATCTCTCCAGCCCCAGTGTTTAATAATTTTTAAATAATGACAATCAAGATAAAATATTCATGTGTTGATACATATGAGTTCTGAGGCAAAATAAGAAAATATATGATTTTGAATCTATAAGTCTGAATATTTCAAGTAAATTTTAAATCTTAAGTATATATTTTTCAAATGACGAATATATAAGCTGGAGATATGGTTCAGTGAAGAGCACTGACTGCTCTTGCAGAAGACCTGGGTTTGAGTCCCAACACCAACGTGGTGGCTAACAACTGTCATTCCAGTTCAAAGGGATCTCTTCTGACCTCTGCTGGTGTGGTACAACATGGATGTACATGTATGCATGCAAACAATGCACTCACACACATAAAATAAAACTAATAATTTTTAAATGAATATGCTCTGAAGTATAGATAAGCAACATTTGATATTCTGGAGCCCGAAACAGATAAATTCCTTCTAGAAAAGAGTGCCTGACACTCCTGTAGCATAAGAATTGCCATTTGCAGTCCCAACAAATCAAGAGCTATTTTTTGGCCAAATGAAGATTTATTTGGTTTGTTAATTTTTACTTTACCTCCCCAAATAAAATCAGATCTCTGGTAGAATTAATTTGTCAACGTTCAAAGAAAATTTCGACAAATTAATGTACAGTCTGTGGCATAATAAAAATGTGTAGTTATTTTTAACTATTCATTGAGCAATGATCTATGCTGAAATTTGCATATTAATTACATAATCCTATCCACTGAGGCATGGGTGAATTTTAATCACCATTTGAACAACAGGCAGCTTTAGGAGAATAATTTAAAATGCATGTGCTTAATATACATTTGTTTGAATGACTTAAACTGAAGCTATAAAAATGGAATTCATTTGAATTTCCAACACTCAACAAAATTATGACTTTGTCCCATGAACAGATGGTAAGTTTATTATGTATACTGAAGAATATATAAAATATAAAAGTTAATTATTAGTGAAATAATATAAGGTTTACTGATAATGTGTTTTATAGTAATCAGAGTTCTTAGATAACAGTTTTTTCTGTAAGAAAAATAATACTATATATTTAAAATTGAATTAATACTGAATTCTTATGAGTTAGAAATAAACCTATCAGCAGAATGAAACTGGGATTAGAAGAAGGAAACCAGGAGTCATTACTCACCTATCATTTATTTTAGTATATAATTTATCATGGGGTTTCCATGTAGAAAAAACTGATTTTTTTTTGTCTTTTTGAGACAGGGTCTCTTTGTAGCCCCAGCTGTCCTGGAACTCACTCTGTAGACCAGACTGGCCTTGAACTCACAAATATCCACCTGCCTCTGCCTCCTGAGTGCTAGGATCAAAGGTGTGTGCCACCATGCCCTGCAAAACTCTGAATTTTTATAGAGGCCTTGAAGCATGCATATGGGAGAGAACGTCGATCTAAAAGCATAGTCATTCAGTTTTGGCCTGCATTCAGTTTTGGAAAGCTTGGTTGAGGTAGAGAGGTGAGGTTTTGTTTCACAGGACCTTTGAAGTAGCACTCACCTCATCTGACTACTCAAAACCATTGCAGAAAGCAATAATCTCACCAAGAGACTAAAATTACTTTTGACAATAGTTTATTTATGATAAAAGGTGGGTTTGTGTGAGTCTTGAGATCAGGGATTTCCCAAAACCACCTGAAGCACAGGTAGGAGCTGGGTGCTTCAGTCAGGCAGATTGTTGGACTTGATTTAATTGTCTTGGACTCTATTGGCTTTTGTGGCTGTGGGGGTGGAGTTTTCCTCCCAGGAGGTATAAAAGGTGGGTTTGTGTGAATCTTGAGATCTGACTAAACAGCAACATGCACACCCCTCCAACTGGGATTGCCAAGGGAGTATCCAAGTGGATTCTTTGGAGAACCTTTAGAACAGAAAGGGAAAAGTGAGTTAGACTTTCAATAGAAAGCCTAAAGCTTAGACAAGTCAACACTCCATAAGCAAGAAGAAAAGGAGAAAAACAAATCAATCAAACAAACAGCAAAGGCATCTGAAGGAGCCAAACAAAGCAAGCCTTCAACACAGTGAAGAGGCATTTGGGATTCACATGGGAATACAGGCAAAGAGAAAAAGAGAAACCCACATGCCAAGGACACAAAGAAGAGACATCATGGGAAAAGTGCAGGATAATTCCACACCAAGCTCTACCGACCCTGTGGAAGATGCCTCCAGTGGGATGCACCTGGGGATGGCCCAGGACATAGACATTAGAAGTACAATTGTGAACATACTTAAAGAAGTCCAAGATTATAAAGAGCAAATCAAAGAATTAAGAAAAGAGAATGAAAATCTCAAGAAAGACCTAGAGAGAGAGAATGACAAACTCCAGAAGGAAGTAGAAACACTGAAAAAGATAAGGAAACCAACCAGTGAAGCAAACAGCTACAGGAAGAGATTGACAAGCTCCAAAAGGAAGTGGAAATACTAAAGAAATCAGAAGAAGAGATGAAAAAGGAAATCAAACCAATCAAGGGGAAAGGAATGGAAAAAGCCTCAGAAGCAGAATGGAGGAAGCAGAACAAAGAATATCAGACCTGGAGGATAACACAGAACAAATAAAAACCTCAAATAAAGATTATGAAAAATTGAAAAATACACAAAAGTGGAAACAACCAGGAACTGTGAGACACTATGAAAAGATCAAACATCTGCAACATAGGAATAAGGAAGGAGAAGAATCCCAAGAGAATGGTATTGATGAGATATTCAACAGAATAATAGATGAAAATTTCCCCAAACTAAAAAAAGACAAACCAATACAAATACAAGAATCACATAGAACTCCAAACAGACAAGATCAGAAAAGAAATTCTCCATGCCACATGATAGTTTAAATTTCCCCAAACTAAAAAAAGACAAACCAATACAAATACAAGCACATAGAACTCCAAACAGACAGGATCAGAAAAGAAATTCTAAAAGCCATATCAGAGTTAAAATGCCAGATGCCCAACACAAAGACAAAATTCTAAAAGCCACGAGAGAAAACAAGTTACCTATAATGGGAAACCTATCATAATTTCAACTGACTTCTCAGTGCAAACTATGAAATCAAGAAGAACCCGGAGCAAAGCATTCCCAGTGTTAAAGGACAATAGATGCCAACCCATGTTACTATACCCAGCAAAAATGTCGATTATAGTTGAAGGAGAGAGAAAAATCTTCCATAACATAAACAAGACAAAAGAATACATGTCCAGAAAACCAACCCTTCAGATAAGACTTGAAGTAATTCGAAGGAAAGAAGAAAGGAGCAACCATCTCTAGGAAACTAGAAAGATAAATCAATAAAAGCATAACTGCAGAGGTGGAAACCTAAACCAAAAATGCAAAGGAAGCAACACAAACCTATCAGTCATAACCTTAAATATTAATGGACTAAAGTCCCCAATCAAAAGACATAGACTGGGAGATTGGATTAGGAAACAGAACCTATCAATATGCCTTACCTTCAAGGATAAAGTGAAAGGATGGAAAAAAATATTCCAAGCAAATGGTACCAAAAAGAAAGCAGGTGTTACTATTTTAATATTAGACAAAATATACTTCAAAGTAAAAGAAATCAGAAGAGACAAAGAAGGCCATTACATTTTTATCAAAGGAACAATTCACCAAGAAGATTTCACAATTATGAATATATATTCTCCAAACTCTGGTGCACCAAACTTTATAAAGACAATTTTCCAGGACCACAAGGCACAGATTAACCCCAGTACACTAATAATAGGGGACTTCAATGCCCCACTGAGCCCTTTGGACAGGTCNCAGAGGACCCGGGTTCGATCCCCAGCACCCACATGGTGGCTAAGAACTGTCTGAAACTCCAATTCCAGTAGAACTCCAGTTCCCGGGGAATCCGACACCCTCTTCTGACCTCCGTGGCATTGCACGACATGGGTGCACAAACCTGCATGTAGAGAGTACATTCATACACATACAGAAATAAATTAAAAAAAAAAAAAAGAAATTAGGAAAAGGAAAAAAATCTCACTGTAGTATTAGATTTCAGTGATAGAAAAAATCAGTGTCCGGTGGTCTAATTTTACTTTTTTCTAGCTCATGACTATGTTTGCTGTCTTTGGTATATCTGAAGACCCCAGGAATCTAAGCCCTTCAGGTGAGGCAGGAAAGGAAGGGAGATCTGCTCAAGTGTTCTTCTCCTTAGGGTTCTTTCCTTTTGAATATCAGCAAGGGATGTCCTTTGCAAGTCATTAAGCGAATTTCTGTTTGAGCTCATATTCCAGCAACAGCATGTCCTTGATAGTGAACATTAAATATGTGTATGAATGTATTGTCTGCATGTAGGTTTGTGCACCTGTGTTGTGCAATGCTGCGGAGGTCAGAAGAGGGTGTCGGATTTCCCTGGAACTGGAGTTCTCCTGGAATTGGAGTTACAGACGGTTCTTAGCCACCATGTGGGTGCTGGGGATTGAACCCAGGTCCTCTGCAAGAGCAGTCGATGCTCTTAACCACTAGGTTATCTCTCCAGCCCCAGTGTTTAATAATTTTTAAATAATGACAATCAAGATAAAATATTCATGTGTTGATACATATGAGTTCTGAGGCAAAATAAGAAAATATATGATTTTGAATCTATAAGTCTGAATATTTCAAGTAAATTTTAAATCTTAAGTATATATTTTTCAAATGACGAATATATAAGCTGGAGATATGGTTCAGTGAAGAGCACTGACTGCTCTTGCAGAAGACCTGGGTTTGAGTCCCAACACCAACGTGGTGGCTAACAACTGTCTGTCATTCCAGTTCAAAGGGATCTCTTCTGACCTCTGCTGGTGTGGTACAACATGGATGTACATGTATGCATGCAAACAATGCACTCACACACATAAAATAAAACTAATAATTTTTAAGTGAATATGCTCTGAAGTATAGATAAGCAACATTTGATATTCTGGAGCCCGAAACAGATAAATTCCTTCTAGAAAAGAGTGCCTGACACTCCTGTAGCATAAGAATTGCCATTTGCAGTCCCAACAAATCAAGAGCTATTTTTTGGCCAAATGAAGATTTATTTGGTTTGTTAATTTTTACTTTACCTCCCCAAATAAAATCAGATCTCTGGTAGAATTAATTTGTCAACGTTCAAAGAAAATTTCGACAAATTAATGTACAGTCTGTGGCATAATAAAAATGTGTAGTTATTTTTAACTATTCATTGAGCAATGATCTATGCTGAAATTTGCATATTAATTACATAATCCTATCCACTGAGGCATGGGTGAATTTTAATCACCATTTGAACAACAGGCAGCTTTAGGAGAATAATTTAAAATGCATGTGCTTAATATACATTTGTTTGAATGACTTAAACTGAAGCTATAAAAATGGAATTCATTTGAATTTCCAACACTCAACAAAATTATGACTTTGTCCCATGAACAGATGGTAAGTTTATTATGTATACTGAAGAATATATAAAATATAAAAGTTAATTATTAGTGAAATAATATAAGGTTTACTGATAATGTGTTTTATAGTAATCAGAGTTCTTAGATAACAGTTTTTTCTGTAAGAAAAATAATACTATATATTTAAAATTGAATTAATACTGAATTCTTATGAGTTAGAAATAAACCTATCAGCAGAATGAAACTGGGATTAGAAGAAGGAAACCAGGAGTCATTACTCACCTATCATTTATTTTAGTATATAATTTATCATGGGGTTTCCATGTAGAAAAAACTGATTTTTTTTTTTGTCTTTTTGAGACAGGGTCTCTTTGTAGCCCCAGCTGTCCTGGAACTCACTCTGTAGACCAGGCTGGCCTTGAACTCACAAATATCCACCTGCCTCTGCCTCCTGAGTGCTAGGATCAAAGGTGTGTGCCACCATGCCCTGCAAAACTCTGAATTTTTATAGAGGCCTTGAAGCATGCATATGGGAGAGAACGTCGATCTAAAAGCATAGTCATTCAGTTTTGGCCTGCATTCAGTTTTGGAAAGCTTGGTTGAGGTAGAGAGGTGAGGTTTTGTTTCACAGGACCTTTGAAGTAGCACTCACCTCATCTGACTACCCAAAACCATTGCAGAAAGCAATAATCTCACCAAGAGACTAAAATTACTTTTGACAATAGTTTATTTATGATAAAAGGTGGGTTTGTGTGAGTCTTGAGATCAGGGATTTCCCAAAACCACCTGAAGCACAGGTAGGAGCTGGGTGCTTCAGTCAGGCAGATTGTTGGACTTGATTTAATTGTCTTGGACTCTATTGGCTTTTGTGGCTGTGGGGGTGGAGTTTTCCTCCCAGGAGGTATAAAAGGTGGGTTTGTGTGAATCTTGAGATCTGACTAAACAGCAACATGCACACCCCTCCAACTGGGATTGCCAAGGGAGTATCCAAGTGGATTCTTTGGAGAACCTTTAGAACAGAAAGGGAAAAGTGAGTTAGACTTTCAATAGAAAGCCTAAAGCTTAGACAAGTCAACACTCCATAAGCAAGAAGAAAAGGAGAAAAACAAATCAATCAAACAAACAGCAAAGGCATCTGAAGGAGCCAAACAAAGCAAGCCTTCAACACAGTGAAGAGGCATTTGGGATTCACATGGGAATACAGGCAAAGAGAAAAAGAGAAACCCACATGCCAAGGACACGAAGAAGAGACATCATGGGAAAAGTGCAGGATAATTCCACACCAAGCTCTACCGACCCTGTGGAAGATGCCTCCAGTGAGATGCACCTGGGGATGGCCCAGGACATAGACATTAGAAGTACAATTGTGAACATACTTAAAGAAGTCCAAGATTATAAAGAGCAAATCAAAGAATTAAGAAAAGAGAATGAAAATCTCAAGAAAGACCTAGAGAGAGAGAATGACAAACTCCAGAAGGAAGTAGAAACACTGAAAAAGATAAGGAAACCAACCAGTGAAGCAAACAGCTACAGGAAGAGATTGACAAGCTCCAAAAGGAAGTGGAAATACTAAAGAAATCAGAAGAAGAGATGAAAAAGGAAATCAAACCAATCAAGGGGAAAGGAATGGAAAAAGCCTCAGAAGCAGAATGGAGGAAGCAGAACAAAGAATATCAGACCTGGAGGATAACACAGAACAAATAAAAACCTCAAATAAAGATTATGAAAAATTGAAAAATACACAAAAGTGGAAACAACCAGGAACTGTGAGACACTATGAAAAGATCAAACATCTGCAACATAGGAATAAGGAAGGAGAAGAATCCCAAGAGAATGGTATTGATGAGATATTCAACAGAATAATAGATGAAAATTTCCCCAAACTAAAAAAAGACAAACCAATACAAATACAAGAATCACATAGAACTCCAAACAGACAAGATCAGAAAAGAAATTCTCCATGCCACATGATAGTTTAAATTTCCCCAAACTAAAAAAAGACAAACCAATACANAGGGGGCGTGGTAGAATGTAAGGGCTGTGATGGGGGTGAATGGGAAACTACAGCAATATATACTGGACACTTATTTGATCAACCTGCTTGTACATACAAGTCCCCCAGCTGGTTGGTAGGACCCATGGGCTGTGTGGGTTTGGGCACAACTGCTTGCAAATTGGTTTTACATGAAGGATGCTTGTACTCACAAATTATTACTTATTGTTAAAAAATGAAAAAAATCATAAAGAAGTAATAAAAAAAAGAAAGATGACGTCCTGAGCTTTGCAGGTAAATGGCCGGAGCTAGAGCATATCATACTGAGTGAAGTAAAACACAGTCTTAGAAAAACAAAGGATGAATGGTATCCCTTATCTGTGGATGCTAGCACCAATTACCAATTGTATGGCAAACTGAGCAAAGTCAATGTTATCTGAAAACAACTGTGCTCTTATATTGTGAATCCCTTAAAATATAAGTAAAATAAAATAAAATAATAAAGAAATTTCAAAAAAAAAATGTGAGTCAAAATACGAAACAAAAAACCATGAAGTAAGATTTTGATGCATTGGATAATGAGTAATGCAGCTAATTAACATATCAATTACCTAAAACTTTTATCATTTATTTTTGGTGTGTACATTCAACATCTTGTATGTTGTCATTTATACCGTACTCTTTATTTATTTATTTATTTATTTATTTATTTATTTATTTATTTATTTTGGTCTTTTTGAGAGAGGGTCTCCCTTTAGCTCTGGCTGTCCTGGAAATAGCTATAAATAAACCAGGTTGGCCTTGAACTCACAGAGATCCACCTGCCTCTGCCTCCCAAGTGCTAGGATTGAAGGTGTTCACCATCATGCCCAGTTTATACCATATTCATATCAATTATAACCACACTGCTAAGTTCTAAACAGCAAAACAACCTGTTACACTGTTTTGTGGAGTCTTTAATGCACCCTCACCTCCCTACTTTCCCCAGTGTCTGAAAACCATCTTTCTATATTCAGTTTTTAAATAAAGTGCATTTATTCAGATTCTGCATATGAGTAAGATAATGAAATATTTGTCTGTGCCTGACTTGCTTCACTTCAAGTATTGTTTTCCAAACACACTTGTGTTATCAAAATGGTTGAAATCCATGAGGTTTTGCAGATCTATGTATTCTATTGTAGGTATATTCTACATGTTCCTTGTCTATTGTCTTTCTTTGATAAAAAATAGAGATTAAAAAGAAAAGGAAATAAAAGAGAGAGATAGTGAGAAAGAGATAGATCATACAGTTAAACAGAAAGAAGTCAATATAAGTCATTTAAACTATATTTTGAGTATTAAATAACTGAGATGGTCAAAAGAGATTACCAAGTTATCACAGAAGTAGCAACCATAAGTATAACCACTCCACCTAAATCTGAAGGACAAAAGAAGCCACATGTCAGGGCTTCTCAGAGAATAGCCCATGAGAGAGCTCTATGTATATCTGCTATGTATCTATGTATCTATGTGTCTATATATATATAAATTATATATATTAATATATATATATATATTATCCATCCACCATTATCTATCAGTCATCTATCTCTTTTTTTGTTTTTTTTTTTTTTTTTTTTTTTTTTTTTTTTTTTTTTTTTGGTTTTTTTTAGAGACAGGATTCCCTGTAGCCCCAGCTGTCCTGGAAATCACTCTGTAGACCAGATTAGCCTTGAACTCACAATGATCCAACTGCCTCTGCCTCCCAAGTGCTAGGTTAAAGGCATGCGCCACCATACCTGGCTAATCTATCTCTTATCTATCATCTATCCATTATATCTCTATCTATCTTATCTGTCATCTAGTTGTTTGTCATCTATCAATTTGTCTGTTACCTGTCAAGTCTATAAGACATTAATAATGTCTAATGAGAGAGAAAAACTACTAAATCTTCAAATATAATAGTAAATTTGAAATTCTCAGGAACAATTCATTTCTCTGATGAATATTTTCAAACTTTAAAAGAATAATTAATGCCAATTTTTATCAAGTGACTCCATACAGTTGAATAGAAGAAACCTTTCAAAATTCATATGAATTACACCCTAATCAAAACCTGACAAGGACACAAGAAAAATGAAACTATAGATCAGTATCTCTGATCAACACACATGTCAAAACCTTAAGAAAAATAGTGCCAAACCAAATTCAACTGTGCAGCAATAACTCATAAAAAATGATAAGTTTGTTTTCTTTTCAGTAATGCAAAGATCCTTTAGCATATTCAAATATATCAAATAAATAGGAAAGGGATAAAAATCACATGTGTAAGCAGAAAAATCACATGCTGTAATTAACCATTCTTTCTTGACAAATGTCCTATGGGTTGTGACTTACTAAAGTGAGAACCCCAGACAAGATACTGCTGAATGGGGAAAACTGAAGACATTTCCTGTAGAATCAGTAACATGACCAATGTGCTCTTACCCAATGCCATACTGGAAGTCTTAATTAGTAAACAAGGTAGAGAGTTAGAGGTGCACCTTCAAGAATATGAGAAGGTAAACTGACCATGCTTAAAGATTATGTCATTCTGCATATTAAAAAAGCTACAATGTTTCCCCAGAATTTTGTTAGAGATGATAAAAAATAGAGGAACAAGTCTTGGCATGGTGGCTCACACTTTTAATCCTAGCACTTGGGAGGCAGAGGCAGGTGGATCTCTGTGAGTTCAAGGCCAGCCTGGTCAACAGAGTGAGTTCCAGGAGAGCCAGAGCTACAGGAAGATCCTGTCTCGAGCCAAGTCCAGCAGGTATATAAGACTCTCTGGGGAAGTTCACAGTCAGATTGCAATGCTACAGACAAGTTCCAGCTATTCCTCTGACTTTCATAAGGTGCTGGAAATGAACTGTGTGCCTTGGGGCTGAGTTTCTACTCTAGGGATGGCATGGGGTATACATGAAAAACGTGTCATTGATAATCTACGCTATCTTTCTATTTTCTTCACTTGACATTTATTTGGATTCTACACATGGTACAGGGCTACTAGACCCCACTTAGCGATTCTAGTTGTTAAATCAATGATTCGAGTAAAGGACGCTATGGTATCCCCACTCTGCAGGTCTTACTGGTTAGATATCCTAATTTTATGTTTGAAATTTTCTGAGCTTGGTATTAAACTTTTACTTGCAAAGAAAAATTTTATTATGTTATAGAATAATTTGTGTAAGGTATAATTTATTTAGCTGTGCTCAACATTTTAAGAAAATTTTTAATGCAATTCGCAACTTCCAGTTCCATAAAATTCTGATAGAATGACTATAGCCAGGACATCAGTTTTAAAAAAGTACTTCAGGGACTGGAGAGAAGAGTCAGCAGTTAAGGGACCATGGTTGTTACAGAAAACCCAGGTTTGCATCCAGCACCCACATATGGCTATCAATAAGTAAAATAAATCCAGTTTCAGGCAACCCTATGGCCTCTTCCGGCCAGTGCGGGACTTCCTCATGACCCAGATGCAGTTACATACCATGCAAAGCCAAATATCATACACCATACCAACATTGTTGCCACCTACACAAGTGAGGGAGAACATATGTTGCTTACTTTCTGATTCTTGTTACTTTTCTTAGTATTAAACTTTCCTAGTTCCGATCCATTTACTTGCCAATTATCATGAATTTGCCTTTTTTACCACTGAGTAGAACTCATTGTGTAAATGTAACATATTTCATTATCCATTGGTCAGCTAGTTATTGTGAAAAAAATCAGCAACAAAAAATAGATGTACAAGCAAATTGGACTTAGAATCCAGCAGGTGTTAGAAGTCTAGTATCTTACAATATGACTTCAAATTAAAACTAATCAGAAGAGATAAAGGTCATGATATTTTCATTGTTAAATGCTGATTTTAATATGAGTTTGTTCAAAAGATAGAAATTTGAAGACACCCAAGGCAAAGAATGCAAAAGAAGCCAATCTCAAAGTCTCAGTATACAGAGTTATTTTCCCTATTAAGACCACTAATGCTCTTCCTTTTGTGTTTATCTTGTGCCATTTTACTTGTGATGATGCTAATTTTCTTATTATGATAATTACAAGTCATATTCAACTACTTTATTATGAGTAATTTGCTTCAGCCTGATTTTCAGTGTTGTATTGCCATGTCATCTATGTAGAAATAGGCTTCTATTAGTGCAAAATTACTTTTTCTATATTATCCTCCCTTACAAATTACTTTGTGGCTATTTACTCATGTGAAATTCTGGTTTCATCCCTGGATATATTCCTGAAAGTTAATGAGATAGAGATGTTTTCCTGTGATAAACGGGACAGGTAGTAAAGTGAGGCATGTATCAAGAATCTTCCCTTTACAAACAAAAATGGCTTTCTATGCCTGTTAGTCACCAGACCCATTTCAGCTGGAATGCCTCATACAATTCACATCTCTATTTGTGTTCAGTGCGATGATTTAGTTCTTGACCTCTGGCAGAACAAAACCACTTTGCTGACCAGTGATCGTGTGGAGCTCTTACCACTGGATGTAGCAGCTCTAAAGGGGTGTTTTATTTTTTGCACACATCAAGAATTTCTGTTTATTATCTCAGGCATACTGGCCATGTATCATCTGTGTTCATCTTTGTGGAGCTGAGCAAAATGGCCCTGGAGGTCATTTTAAATCAGAGAAAGTGGAAACAAATGCAACACGATGCTGGAAATCTTCAGAGAATAACTCAGGCAATGCAGAGAGTGAGCACTGTATACTGTTATTAGGGAGCACACAGCCTGTGGGGTACAGCTCTGTGAGGGAGAACAGTACCTACTCATTGCCCTGATCGGGACTTAAGACACCTGTGCCTTGCTGTGTAACCTCCATTTCCTTATCATCAGCAACTCATGTAGTTCATAGTACTTAGTTTAAACAATATGCTTTCACAGTCATGCTTTTTTATTCACAAGTTGGCTTTTTCTACTAGAAAAATTATTGATTAAAGACTCCTTAGACTGACATGAAGTTGTGTTCTTGGCAAAAATGTATCCAATGGCATGGTGACAATTATAGGACTAAGAAAAATCTACTGACTCTTCTAACTGGAGACACTCAGGAACAAAGTGTTACTGTCCTCTGTGCTCTTTTCTGGGGCCCTTATATCCTAGTTTTCACCTGTTAGTCCTTGATATTAACTTTTAAGACTCTTCCAAATCTATTTTGCCCTTCACTTCTTAGTCCATTTCCAACTATTAATATCTGTTGCCAGCCTAATGTTTTACTAATGGGTATTTTCTAAGATGGGCATGCCACTGTAGATGCAAAGGGGTATAATTTCATTATTAAAGTAGTACATCTCATACTGTTAAACATAGTAGGACCACATTTTAGAATATGTCTAAGTTAGGTTTGATAACTAGGTGGCTTAGCCATTTTCTCTTTCCTTCTGTTTATGTGTGTGTGGTATATCAAAAAGATATGTTTTCCATATCATAATAAATATTTTTTTTTGTTCTTGATAATTTCATATAAGTATATATTGAATTTGTAGACATCTGTCTCTTATTTCCTCCTTTCAATGAAAACCTTTCTTCCAGTACAATTTCATTGTGTTTCTTTTCTTTTTGGTGTTGTTTTGTGTGCTTTGGTTTTGTTTGCTTGTTTATGACTCACTGACTTTAATTAGAGTTCCTTGCATGGGCAGGGATGGTCATTATTTAAGGGAACATGGACAGCTTATTAGTGGTTAAAACAGTGAAAAAAATGACTTCCTCCTAAGTACCAATTCCATGCCCATAGTTCCCACAGTTACAGATGAGACCACATGGGCCCCTACACCGTGCATGAAAACCTGGAGCTGTGCCCAATCTAGTGCTCGTCTTACGTGTGTAACTGCTCCATCTGGCTTACAAGCTCATGTGGCCATATCATAACCTGAAGACTTTGTTTTGCTGTACTTCTTCCCAGGTTCCTAAAATCTTTCTACCCTCACTTCTTTTTTTCCCCCCTGAGCCTCGAAAGGGGGATTATAGCTGTGTCCTTTAGGAACAAGCATTCCACCATCACTAAAGTAGGCCTACTATTAGTATGAACATAAATATTTAGGAGGCAGTCTTATTACCCATCCATTTATCAAAACAATCGTATGTTCTCCCCTAGGGGCTATGACCTCACCAGTAATGGGTTCTTGATCAGATTTTAGAGCCCAGAAAGGAGTCATGTCCACTGAAGCTTCTCTAAAATCAGTAATACGCTGGACGTGGTTACTGCCTTTAATCCTAGCATGTTGGGCGGAAGAGGCAGGTGGTCTTTGTGAGTCAAGGCCAGCCTGGTCTACAGAGTGAGTTCCAGGACAGCTGGGGCTACAGGGAGACCCTGTCTCGAAAAGACAAAAAAAAATAAAATAAAATCCAGTAATAAAAACAGTTGGTTACTCCCATAATAATTATGGCTGTTGTACCCATAGTCATGTCATGCCAGGCAGGTCATTATTTACAACATGGTGTCCATAGATGTGGAGGTCACCTGATGTCTTTTCTCCCCAGTTCCTTACATAGCACATTCCAGCTCTATGAGGCTAGCCAGGAGAGAGGAAAGCTCCAGTTCAGATCTAACTTGATTGATCCATGTGGTGCCACCCAAAGTTATAGTTCTTCAACATTAGTCTTACTTATCTAGCTCTACTTGGAAACCGTGGGCATTGCCAGTAGCCTGTAGTCCTTTACAGGTCTCCAGAGACTCCTGGACCATCAGCTATTCAGGACATAGCCCATACTTGGTATTGGGATTCTTGTTTAACACCCATAAGCCTCTGAGAGCATTATCTACCCATGCAGGCTCCCTCCATTCAAACTATTTTTACCATTTACATTAAAAACTTACGTGTATCTTTTTTATTATTATTTTTTTTTTTTTTTTGGTGTTTTTGAGACAAGATCTCCCTATAGCCCCAGCTGGCCTGGAACTCACTCATAATGTGCATATATATATATATTTATATATATATGCACATTATGGAGTGATATAAAATTAATGGGAACAACAACAAAAAAGTCTTGTTCAAAGAACTGACAAAAACAGTAAACTGCCTTGAAAAAGTTAAAAAAAAAAAGACTGAAGAAAAAATGCAACATTGGACTTAATATATAAGGCAGAATGCATAAGTTCTGGTGAGGGAGTTATGGATGCAGGAGGAACAGCTCTAAATTTGATTAATAAATGTATGAAATACACAAAACCTCAATAACAAATTAAGGAAAAAATGTATACATGGGCATGCAAAAGGGATAAGTGGATAGAGGTGCCAAGCTTGATGATCTAGGGGGGCTGGGGGAGGGAGGATTCCAAACCCTTGTTTTCAATGGGAGATATAAAGTTATTCATGTACACTTCTAAATTTTCTCACTATTTTTCCTGGATAAATCAGTTTAAGTTTTACATATTTCATTTTAATTTTAATTTTCCTTAAGACATTGTCAAGTTTCCTTTATGATTTCTCCTTCTGCATGTTGGCATATCAGAAAACATTCCTCGTGTTGTTTTTTCCATTTCTGTTGACTTTATTTCCATTTCCAGTTTTAGTTCATGGAGAACAGAAAAGATACATGGTTTCATCTTTTTACATTTTTTAAGACTTATTCTGGGCTGGAGAGATGGGCTAGCAGTTAAGAGCACCAACTGCTCTTGCAGAGGACCCCGGTTCGATCCCCAGCACGCACATGGAGGCTGAGAACCATCTGTAACTCCAATTCCTGGAGAACTCCAGTTCCAGGGGACTCCGACACCCCCTTCTGACCTCCGCAGCATTGCACGACACGGGTGCACAGACCTGCATGCAGACAGTACATTCATACACATACAAAAATAAATAAAATTAAAAAAAAGACTTATTCTATGGAAATGTGTGGTCTGTTTTGCAGTCTTCCACATGTATTTGAGAGAGTGTGTATCATATTGGTAGGAGAATGTAATATTTACATTTTTTATTATTTGATAGAATAATCTCCTGATTATTCTATCAAATAATAAAATTGGTTTATAAATTTCCAATTATTATAGAAATATATTTTTCTTCCCAATTTTATTAGTAATTTCTTCACTTATATAGCAGATTTGATTTGGGGCACATACATATTTATTATAATTATGTTTATTGTTTCTCTTAGCCTCTTTACCTAGTACTATAATTAAATATTCTGACAAAAACTCCTTAAAAGAGAGCTTATTCTGACTGAAAACACAAAGGTACAGCCCAAGATGGTGAGGAAGTCAAGGAAAAAGGAGCTTGAAGCAGTTGATCAAACTACATTCACAGAACAGAGCACAATGAATGGACACATGCTGTTCAGTTCTTTGTCTCCATCTGTAGGTTTTAGGATCCCAGTTGGGGAATGGAGCCATTCACAGTGCGTGAGTCTCCCACCTAAATAGAAGCAAACAACATAATCTCCCAGTGTCATTCTGAGAGGACCCTCTGCTCTCCCAGGAGAACCTAGATTTTTTGCCTTGAAAATTAACACTAACCATGAGAACACCACCTCGATATCAGTGCCGATTTTTGTCATCATTTCTTTTCCTCTCACTGTCATACATGCCCTGATAAAAGAAACTTAAGGAAGGAGGGTTTATTGTTAGATCATAGTTTGAGGCGCCATCCATCATGGCAGAGAAGACAAGCCAGCAGGAGGTGAAAGCAACTGTTCACTGTGTCCACAGTCAGACGAAGGAGAGACCTGAATGCTCGTGCTTCCTGTTTATAAATTTCCAGTCTTTATTTCTCTGAACCCTCTCTCTCTCATACTTACTTTTATTTTGATACATCTATTTTTAAGATAAAAACTGTTTTACGAGGTTTGGCCTGCACTTATATATGTGCACCACATGCAGTGTTAATGGAGGCCAGAAGAGGGTATCACGTCCCCTAAAACTAGAGTTACAGATTCGGGAGTTGCCATGTGGGTGCCGAAAAGCAAACGTGGGTCCTCTGCAAGGGCAGCAGATGTCCTTATGCACTGCATTACCTCTCCTTTACTTAGCCCAAGTTTTTCTTGACATCTTTAATTTTCACATAAAGGATGTATCCCATCACCAGTCTTTGGGGAATGGCTCTGTGCAGAAAGCTTTCTCTCATCAGCCTGGCCTGAAGGCTTGAGGACATTTCTCATCCATCCAGGTATGTGTCTTCCTTAAAGAGCCTTGTTATAAAAATACCTTTACTTCCTGCTTTTTCTGATGTATTGGATGTTCTAGTGTAGTTCTCTGATTGTAGCTTCTTGCACATAGATACTATGATGATTTTACAGTCTCTCTACAATCGTCATGTGTGGTGACAGCTCTCAGGCCTTTAGCAGCCTCCAGTGTGAGATCCAGACTTTACAGTAATTCTGTGAGAGAGCCAAGTCCAGCAGGTATATAAGACTCTCTGGGGAAGTTCACAGTCAGATTGCAATGCTACAGACAAGTTCCAGCTATTCCTCTGACTTTCATAAGGTGCTGGAAATGAACTGTGTGCCTTGGGGCTGAGTTTCTACTCTAGGGATGGCATGGGGTATACATGAAAAACGTGTCATTGATAATCTACGCTATCTTTCTATTTTCTTCACTTGACATTTATTTGGATTCTACACATGGTACAGGGCTACCTAGAGCCCCACTTAGCGATTCTAGTTGTTAAATCAATGATTCGAGTAAAGGACGCTATGGTATCCCCACTCTGCAGTCTTACTGGTTAGATATCCTTAATTTTATGTTTGAAATTTTCTGAGTTTGGTATAAACTTTTACTTGCAAAGAACAAATTTTATTATGTTATAGAATAAATTTGTGTAAGGTATAATTTATTTAGCTGTGCTCAACATTTTAAGAAAATTTTTAATGCAATTCGCAACTTCCAGTTCCATAAAATTCTGATAGAATGACTATAGCCAGGACATCAGTTTTAAAAAAGTACTTCAGGGACTGGAGAGAAGAGTCAGCAGTTAAGAGCCATGGCTGTTACAGAAAACCCAGGTTTGCATCCAGCACCCACATAATGGCTATCAATAAGTAAATAAATCCAGTTTCAGGCAACCCTATGGCCTCTTCCGGCCAGTGCGGACTCCTCATGACCCAGATGCAGTTACATACATGCAAGCAATATACTCATACACATACAAAATTGTTGCTCACATACACAAGTGAGGGAGAACATATGTTGCTTACTTTTCTGATTCTATGTTACTTTTCTTAGTATAACATTTCCTAGTTCCATCCATTTACTTGCAATTATCATGATTTTGCCTTTATTTACCACTGAGTAGAACTCAATTGTGTAAATGTAACATATTTTCATTATCCATTGGTCAGCTAGTTATTGTGAAAAAAATCAGCAACAAAAAATAGATGTACAAGCAAATTGGACTTAGAATCCAGCAGGTGTTAGAAGTCTAGTATCTTACAATATAGACTTCAAATTAAAACTAATCAAATGAGATAAAGGTCACTTGATATTTTCATTGTTAAATGCTGATTTTAATATGAGTTTGTTCAAAAATAGAAATTTGAAGACACCCAAGGCAAAGAATGCAAAAGAAGCCAATCTCAAAGTCTCAGTATACAGAGTTATTTTCCCTATTAAGACCACTAATGCTCTTCCTTTTGTGTTTATCTTGTGCCATTTTACTTGTGATGATGCTAATTTTCTTATTATGATAATTACAAGTCATATTCAACTACTTTATTATGAGTAATTTGCTTCAGCCTGATTTTCAGTGTTGTATTGCCATGTCATCTATGTAGAAATAGGCTTCTATTAGTGCAAAATTACTTTTTCTATATTATCCTCCCTTACAAATTACTTTGTGGCTATTTACTCATGTGAAATTCTGGTTTCATCCCTGGATATATTCCTGAAAGTTAATGAGATAGAGATGTTTTCCTGTGATAAACGGGACAGGTAGTAAAGTGAGGCATGTATCAAGAATCTTCCCTTTACAAACAAAAATGGCTTTCTATGCCTGTTAGTCACCAGACCCATTTCAGCTGGAATGCCTCATACAATTCACATCTCTATTTGTGTTCAGTGCGATGATTTAGTTCTTGACCTCTGGCAGAACAAAACCACTTTGCTGACCAGTGATCGTGTGGAGCTCTTACCACTGGATGTAGCAGCTCTAAAGGGGTGTTTTATTTTTTGCACACATCAAGAATTTCTGTTTATTATCTCAGGCATACTGGCCATGTATCATCTGTGTTCATCTTTGTGGAGCTGAGCAAAATGGCCCTGGAGGTCATTTTAAATCAGAGAAAGTGGAAACAAATGCAACACGATGCTGGAAATCTTCAGAGAATAACTCAGGCAATGCAGAGAGTGAGCACTGTATACTGTTATTAGGGAGCACACAGCCTGTGGGGTACAGCTCTGTGAGGGAGAACAGTACCTACTCATTGCCCTGATCGGGACTTAAGACACCTGTGCCTTGCTGTGTAACCTCCATTTCCTTATCATCAGCAACTCATGTAGTTCATAGTACTTAGTTTAAACAATATGCTTTCACAGTCATGCTTTTTTATTCACAAGTTGGCTTTTTCTACTAGAAAAATTATTGATTAAAGACTCCTTAGACTGACATGAAGTTGTGTTCTTGGCAAAAATGTATCCAATGGCATGGTGACAATTATAGGACTAAGAAAAATCTACTGACTCTTCTAACTGGAGACACTCAGGAACAAAGGTGTTACTGTCCTCTGTGCTCTTTTCTGGGGCCCTTATATCCTAGTTTTCACCTGTTAGTCCTTGATATTAACTTTTAAGACTCTTCCAAATCTATTTTGCCCTTCACTTCTTAGTCCATTTCCAACTATTAATATCTGTTGCCAGCCTAATGGTTATTACTAATGGGTATTTTCTAAGATGGGCATGCCACTGTAGATGCAAAGGGGTATAATTTCATTATTAAAGTAGTACATCTCATACTGTTAAACATAGTAGGACCACATTTTAGAATCATGTCTAAGTTAGGTAATTGATAACTAGGTTGGCTTAGCCATTTTCTCTTTCCATCTTTGTATGTGTGTGTGTGTATATCAAAAAGATATGTTGCATATCATAAAAATATTTATTTTTTGTTCTTTGATAATTTCATATAAGTATATATTGAATTTGTAGACATCTATCTCTTATTTCCTCCTTTCCAATGAAAACCTTTCTTCCAGTAAATTTCATTGTGTTTCATTTTCTTTTTGGTTGTTGTTTTGTGTTGCTTTGGGTTTTGTTTGCTTGTTTTATGACTCACTGACTTTAATTAGAGTTCCTTGCATGGGCAGGAATGGTCATTATTTAAGGGAACATGGACAGCTTATTAGTGGTTAAAACAGTGAAAAAAATGACTTCCTCCTAAGTACCAATTCCATGCCCATAGTTCCCACAGTTACAGATGAGACCACATGGGCCCCTACACCGTGCATGAAAACCTGGAGCTGTGCCCAATCTAGTGCTCGTCTTACGTGTGTAACTGCTCCATCTGGCTTACAAGCTCATGTGGCCATATCATAACCTGAAGACTTTGTTTTGCTGTACTTCTTCCCAGGTTCCTAAAATCTTTCTACCCTCACTTCTTTTTTTCCCCCTGAGCCTCGAAAGGGTGATATAGATGTCCCATTTAGGAACAAGCATTCCACCATCATAAAGTAGGCCTACTATTAGTATGAACATAAATATTTAGGAGGCAGTCTTATACCATATCCATTTATCAAAACAATAGTATGTTCTCCCCTAGGGGCTATGACCTCACCAGTAATGGGTTCTTGATCAGATTTAGAGCACCAGAAAGGAGTCATGTCCACTGAAGCTGCTCTAAAATCCAGTAATAAGCTGGACGTGGTGGCACATGCCTTTAATCCTAGCATGTGGGAGGCAGAGGCAGGTGGATCTTTGTGAGTTCAAGGCCAGCCTGGTCTACAGAGTGAGTTCCAGGACAGCTGGGGCTACAGGGAGACCCTGTCTCGAAAAGACAAAAAAATAAAATAAAATCCAGTAATAAAACAGTTGGTTACTCCCATAATAATTATGGCTGTTGTACCCATAGTCATGTCATGCCAGGCAGGTCATTATTTACAACATGGTGTCCATAGATGTGGAGGTCACCTGATGTCTTTTCTCCCCCAGTTCCTTACATAGCACATTCCAGCTCTATGAAGGCTAGCCAGGAGAGAGGAAAGCTCCAGTTCAGATCTAACTTGATTGATCCATGTGGTGCCACCCAAAGTTATAGTTCTTCAACATTAGTCTTACTATCTAGCTCTACTTGGAAACCGTGGGCATTGCCAGTAGCCTGTAGTCCTTTACAGGTCTCCAGAGACTCCTGGACCATCAGCTATTCAGGACATAGCCCATACTTGGTATTGGGATTCTTGTTTAACACCCATAAGCCTCTGAGAGCATTATCTACCCATGCAGGCTCCCTCCATTCAAAACTATTTTTTACATTTTTAACATTAAAAATTACGTGTATCTTTGTGAGTTCAAGGCCAGCCTGGTCTACAGAGTGAGTTCTAGGACAGCTGAGGCTACAGGGAGACCCTGTCTCGAAAAGACCAAAAAAAAAAAATTACGTGTATGAGTGTTTGTTTTCTTGAATATATGTACACTGCATGAATGAGAATGAATCATTCTTGGAGGACAGAAGAAAGTATCAAATTCCTTGAAACTGGAGTTACAGGTGATTTTTGAGCCTTGATGTTCTGGGAACTCTGCAAGAACAGCCAGTGGTCTTAACTGTTGAGCCATTTCTCCAATCCCCCAAACTTTTATTTCTTAATTATGTTTTCAATTGACTTTTAACACAGTAGGCTTCCAGAGGGCATTTACCTACATGCTTAGTTTGGGGCAACTTTTCTGTCTACCACATTCTCTTTCCTAGCCCCATCTCCCACCCCTGCTTAGTGATTCTGTGGATGCTATCTATGCCCTCTTCCAAATACCAGAGATTTTTCTGCTGTAACTCTCCCTCGGGCTAATTTCCCCCTTTCCTTTCTAAGGGCCCTTTGGAGCTTCCTGGCCTTTTCAAACAGCTTATTTTTAATCAGATAGTATAACATTGGAAGCTATCTTCCACATATGAAGGGAAAAAAAAAAGAAAAACATGCAGGACTTGTCTTTGTGTAACTGGCAGGGTTACCTCACTCAAGGTAAATGGCTCTGGTTCAATTCAATTTTCTGCAAATTTCTTAGTTTCATTTTTGTTTAATATTGGCAACTAATTATTTCAGGGTGAGGGAGAATAGATCTTCTTTCAGAGAGTGACTAGATAAGCTGATTAATCACCAATGGATGAACTTGCACTGAGGAACATATGGGTACAAATGCTTGAGTAGATAGTCCTCAACACATATTACAGAATGCATGAAATTCAGTGGGTGGGTCAGGGTGACTATGATTGGGATGCAGATGGGAAAGGGATCTAAATTTGATTAAGATTTATTATATGAAATGCACAAAAACTAAAGAAAATAATAAAAAATTCTGTTGTCACATGTACTCCATTTTCATTATCTACTCATAGGCCTATTTCTTGGCAACTGCAAATGGAGCAAGAAGAACATGGATGTGCAAACATCTTATCACTCGTTACAGAATCTTTGGAGTACACTAATCCACTGCCTAGGAGTGCATGAGCTTTGTCATATGGCATATCTATGTTTAGCTTTTTGAAAAAATTCCCCACTCATTTCCAATGTAGCTCTACTTCTTTGTACTCATGCTGATGGTGAATGAAGGTTCTCTTTTTCTCCACAGCAGTATTTGCTATCTGTTATTCTCTTGATAATTGCCCTTCGGACTATACTGAGAGGCAATCACAAAGTAATTTTAACTTGTATCTCATTGGCGGCTAATGAAATTGAACATTTTAAAAAACACTTATTAGCCATTCATATTTCTTCATATGAGAACTCTCTGTTACATTCTATAGTCCTTTTTTATACTGCTGTTATATTTTAAGGTTTTTATTTTATACATAATAAGGAATGTATGTTTTGAAGGGCAAGTTGTTCACATGAATGCAGGATTTATCTGTGGATGCCAGAAGAAGGCATCAGATCCCCAAATACTATAATCCATATGTAGAACGCAGATTTTTACCCATTCTGTAGGCAACGCCTGCAGGAAATCAATAGATTCCTAGCCCTTTAAATTTGGTGGTATCTAATTTTCAATTGTTGTGTTTATTTCCTGAGCAATCAGGGTCCTATTCAGAAAGTCCTTAACTACGGACTATGTCTTTTCCCCCAATGGTTTTATTTCCTTCAGTGAACCCCTGGGAGGCTCCAAGTCATCCAGTTTCCTTGATTTTAAAATGTAATTTTTAAGCCAAATAATTCCCCCCCACCCCTGAAGTTGGTTTTAATCAGTGTTATTCACAGCAACAAAAACTAACTAGGACAGAAATTGGTACCAGAGAGTAGGATTATTGCTGTGAAGGAACTGACCTTGTTGCTTTGTGGGATTGTGGAAATGTTTTGGAATTTAGGGGTAGAAAACCATTGATTGCTTATAGCTAAATAGACTATTCTGTGGGACCCTGGAAGATAGAAATGATGAAAAAAATGCAGACAAAGGAGGGCTGGCTTCTAAAGATCCAGAGGGAAGTTGGAGAGTCCATCAAAGAATCCACTGGGGCCATTTTTGTTATATTTCTAATTAATAATCTGTGGAAACTGGGGCTGGAGTGATGGATCAGTGGTTAATAACATTTGAAGAGGATCTGTGTTCAGTTTGTAGCACCCACGTCGTGGCTAACTATTCATAACTCCAGTTCCAGAGGTTCCAACACCCTCTTCTGACTTCCATGGGGATTGGATGATGTGGATACACTGATAAACATGCAGGCAAAAAACTCAGCAGTGATTAAGAAGAGACCAGTATTACTGAGGTGTAATCTTCTGGGAAGTATTTCATCAGCATTCGGTATCTAGAAATTGAAATCCTGAGAGGCCCAATGCTGCTTTCCAGGCTGGCCACTGAACTCAATATTGTATAAGAACTTCCCACATGGAACTGCTTTTGCAAGCATGAAGGGGTCATGGAGAGCAGCTCAGGCGTGGCATCAAGAAAGACCAAGAGGCCACTGGTGATTTTGCAGCCTGGGTTGCAGTAGAGACCCTGAATTTAAAGGGAGAAAAGACGATGCATGGCACTGTGAGGGGACAGAAGTCGTTGTTAAGGTGCAGCCTTAGTTGTTACAGTGGGGATCCTAGCATGTTGTTGGGGCCAGGACTTTTGGGCAGTGGATGGAGTAGAGTTGACCTGCACCTATAAAACAAGCTATTTATGTTTCAGATGGTAGAGCAAGAGAACTGGGACTTCCCACACACCTGGGTGGTAGAGGGGTCAGAAGAATATGTGAATCTAAATGTCAGACATTGAAATTTTTACATTGTTGGCTTTGGGTTTTGTTTTGGTCTTATTTTAACTTTACCCTGATTCTTCCATCTGAGTCAGAATATATGTGTATCACTTTGGATTTTCCAGAAGCTCATGGCTAAGTGACATGTAGGATGATGGGTCCCATTGTGACATTTTCACATGTGTCATTATATTCACTTCTCAGTCCTTCTTCTTCCCCAGTACCCTCTCAGCATTCCACCTTATTTCTTATTATGATGATTTCCAGTTCCAGCAATTTTCATGAAATTTTTAAATTTTATTTGGCAGATGCTGTTGGATTTGAATTATCCTTGTTATTCTTTTCTTTTTTATATTTATTTGCTGACTGTTTGTTTGTTTGTTTATAGAAGAGTGTTGCAGTACATGTGAGGAGGGCAATTTTCACTCCTTGTACAATGTAGGATCTGGGAATCGAGCTTAAGTTATCAGGCTTGGCAGCAAGCTCTGTTACCCACTGAACCATCTCACTGACATGGAGGTACTGGTTAGGTTATTTATATAAAGCTATATAAAGCTGTCTGAGACTTTCTCATAAGGACTTATAACTTCTAAATTTTTCCCTTATAACTACTTTGTCTGTGTCCCAAAGGTTCTGTTAAATTGTACCTTAATTTTATTTTAATTCTAGGAAGCTTTGAATTTCCTCTCCCTACTTTCTTCAGTGACTCACTGACCATTCAAAACTATATTGTTCCTTCTTCATGTATTTGATTAGTTTCTGTAGTTTTTCTACTTATCTCTATTTTATTGCTTCTATTGTATTAATAGTACTGTGTCTGCTAGGATACAAGAAATCACTTACTTTCCTTTGTATTTGATAAGATCCCCTTTGTGGCCCAGAATGGATTCTATCCAGAGAACATTTCATAGACTATTGTGAAAAGAATATGCACTCTTGCTGTTAGACAAAATATTCTGCATATCTGTTTAAATCTAAGGTTTCTTTGTTGAGTTTGTTTTGAATAGCCTCTCTAGACCAGACACTGGGTGGTTTAAATCTACCCCCTCTTGTTGTATAAGCACCACTGATATTAGTTTTTAAAGCCTCCTTGGAGACAGCTCTGGAGTATTCAACATATCCAGTATTAAATCAAGACTTATCTGGTTATTTATTTATTTATTTATTTATTTATTTATTTTTTGCCTTTTTGAGACAGGGTCTCCCTGTAGCTCTGGCTGTCCTGGAACTCATGCTGTAGACCAAGTTGGCCTTGAACTCACAGAGACCCGCCTGCCTCTGCCTCCCAAGTGCTAGGATTAAAGGCGTGAACCACCACACCCGGCTTATCTGGTCTTTTATTCACTAGAGTATTTTTCCATGAAATTTGAAGCCCCCAACTTCAGTGCTTATACATTTATAGTTGTTGAATGTTTCTGATAAAGTCTTCCCTTTATTAATACATAGTATTATTCCTTATTTTTTTTTCTACTAATTTTGGTTTAAAATTCACTTAATTTGATATCAGAAATTTTAGCTCAGATCCCCTTAATACATTATTTTCCTCCCTGTAATTATCAGTATGTGCACATCTTTACCAGTGAAATGTGTTATTGGCAACAACAAATATTATATGTAAATTTTCAGTCCAGTCAGCCAGACAGTCTGCATCTCTCTGTTGATGAGTTGAGGCCATTTACATTTGAGAGCTTATGAATTCCTGTTATTCTGTTGATTGTTTTTCTGGCTGGTTGGATCATTATGTGTTTTACTTTCTCTCCTCTTAGTTTCATGGGTTTGCTAGGTTACTGTTTCCGATGTTATGGATTTCTTCATAGCCTTTTGTTCAGCCAATCCTCTCATGAAATTTATTCTTTTCTGTGCCCTTTTGATTGAAACTCTCTTTTCTAACTCTTCTCTGGGTAGTATTCCTTTAAGTATGCAGCACTGGCTTAGTAGCTGTGAACTTCCTTCACTCATGATTGCTTGGGAACAAACACTCTATTTCTCTGTTTAGTAAAGCTAGTTTTGCTGGATATAACAATTTTCATTGGCAGTTATTTACTTTCAAGGTTTCAATATATCATTGCCTACTATCATGACTCTGAGAATTGCTAACGAGAAATCTCATTATTCACGATGTTTCTTTCTTTGTAGATGAGTAGGTGTTTTCCTCTTCCAGGTAAGGCAAGTTTTATAGACCTTTCAGTTAGGTCAGAATCATTAGCTAGTTGCAGATCTAATTCTCATGGCCAATGGAAAGAAAGTTAGGTCAGAATTATTAGCTAGTTGCAGATCTAATTCTCATGGCCAATGGAAAGAAAAATATTTATATGAAAGTTAAAGCAAATATTCTTTATATTTGCATATAGCTCCTATCTCAGGAGGCTGATAGCTCTTAGATCCATGAAAAGCTTTATTTCCTCATAGTACTTATAAATAGGCATGAGGATTTAAAAAAATGTTCCAATGTTTTTATTTTATTCTACTTAATAACTTATATTAGTTATGTATTTTATAATTATTTATTTTGAAAGAGGGTCTCTTATAACCCAGGCTGTACTCAAACATACTGAGCAGCCAAGGGTCTTGTTGAATTTCTGATCCATGTGGTTCTACCTCCATTGTGGTGAGATTATATCCATATAACACCAGGCTTGGTTTGGATACACTATTGTCTTGAACATTGCTTGTTCTTAAACACCACTGGTGATCTTGAATTTATTAGCTTTGTCTGCTTGCCTGAGCAGTATTCTTTCACCACTTTGGAATAGTTATAACAGTTCACTGACCTCATGCAATTATCAGTAACAATTCTGAATCCATAACCAAAATGTTTAAGAGGATAATTATACATGTATATGCCAATTAGAAAATGACAAGACCCATAGGTGATTACATTTATGCTTTTAAATGAGTTTAAGACAGATTCTGTATTTTCTGCTTCCTTTAGGTATGATTTAATTGTCCAAGATATGTAATCCATCACCCTTGATACCTGGAGGTAAATGTATCTAGCTATTACCAGAGAAAACACTAGTACAATGTGTGGCTTCAGAGATTCATTCATTCATTTGAGGCTTATTGGATTGACTGCTTCACAGTGTTGTTCCCACAAAAAGTCTTAAAACCAGATTTTCTTTCCACTTCCTGATGATATAGGTGCTAAGACAATGCCTTATTTATTTTATTTTTACTTATTTTACTAGTCTATCTTTTAGTGGCATTTGAAGCATGAAAATATTAGTCAAACTCTATGACTAATTTGTTAAGTGACTATTCATCAAGAAATAATTTAAAATGAACTCATGTGAAGCCAAAGTGCTATGCTATGTATTTAGGAAACACATTTTCAACAGCAATTAGATTTCCTAAGCATGAAAGGACAAAGGAGGAAAAAACCCATAATGTCTCTTAAACTATAGTTATAAATATATGGTTACACTTAAGTAATAAAAGGTGACTTCAGTGCTGAGAATTGAGGAATTTATAAAATAGTAACTATCATGATGTGTTCCATTGTAATTGCCTTTTTAGCTTTGTAGGAAAAAAAAATAAGAGCACTAAATCATGTACTGCTGAGTACACAGTATAAGACCAGAAACTGTAGAAATAAACTGAGATCTAGGAATCTGAGGAAGGCTGCTAGACTCAAAGAGAATATAGGGATTTGTGACCAAAGAAGGCTGAGGGTGTTAGTCCCAGTAGATGCAAAATGATAATCCAGCATGCATGCCAGCCAGTATGGCCCCCAAGAGGGAGAAGAGGAGCACATCCGAACCAGATCACCACTGACCCCAGATACCTGAACTGTGGGAGAAATAAGGGTTGATAATCCAGAATGCATGCCAGCCAGCATGGCCCCCAAGAGGGAGAACTGTAGCACATCTGAACATCTGATAACCATTGACCCCAGATACCTGAACTGTGGGAGAAATAAGGGTTGAAAAGAGCAGAAGGAGCACTGTAGTATGGATGTGGCTTTGCCCTGCACAAGGTGGGTCACATGTAGCAGGGAAATCAGATGCAGACTAGTTCTGAAGTAAAAGCAAAATGAAAATTTGTTACAGAAAAGAAGCACAGCAGGCTATCAGGTAGAGACACAGGTCTTTGTTGCATGTGGAGGGCTGTGAGTGTCCTACTTCAGTTCAAAAAGCAGTGGGGATGCCTGTGGAGGACAGGGGATTGGAAGTGCATGGGTCACTGCACCGCAGAGGGCAATACACACACACATAGACACATACACATTATTTTACAGCTTGCTCTGGGTAGAGAATGCATTGTAATGAGCCTCAGCATAAGCTTTTGTCAGATCCTGGCCAATCTCTGCTTTGCTCCTGCTTATTCCAGTTTTGTACTCCCTTATCTCCCCGTGTTTTGCCTTATTTTGGGAACATAGCTATGTTTCTGTTTTCATTGTTATGACTATAGCAGTTTGATTATTTTTACTGTTGGTTTCTAATCTCAGTTTCTCCCTCATAAAACCTCATGTTCAGACTTAGTCCCCAATATAAATGAACTGCTAGGAGACTAGATATTTAAGAGGTGCCGTGTTCCACCCTTGTGAACAGGCACTGTCTCCATTAGATTGACTACTGGGGGACCAAGTTTCTTTTTTTTTAATTTTTTTTATTTATTTCTGTATGTGTATACTGTCTGCATGCAGGTCTGTGCACCCGTGTCATGCAATGCCACGGAGTTCAGAAGAGGGTGTCGGATTCCCCTGGAACTGGAGTTCTGGAATTGGAGTTTCAGACGGTTCTCGACCGCCATGTGGGTGCTGGGGATCGAACCAGGTTCCTCTGTAAGAGCAGTTGGCTCTCTTAACTGCTAGGCCATCTTTCCAGCCCCAGGACCAAGTTTTTAGAAGATAAAGCTGTCTCTTGTGTTTTGTTTGCTCTTTTTCTAAGTTGAAAAAATACAGAAATGGTTTCCTTTTTCATAAAATCAAAAGAAGAGGCATATTTATAACCATTCTAAGAATTTGGGTCACAGGGCTGGAGAGATGGTTCAGCGGTTAAGCACACCAACTGCTCTTGCAGAGGACCCGGGTCCAATTCCCAGCACCCACATAGTGGTTAAGAACCATCTTTATTTATTATTGGACTGTTTAAGCTGTCGATCTCTTCTTGGTTCAGCTTTGGTGATTCCCAGGATTTCAGATATTCATCCATTTCTTCTAGGTTTTCAAATTTAGTAGAGTATAGGTTTTTGAAGTAATCCCTTATGGTTGTCTGGATCTTTTCATTGTCTGTTGTGATATTTCCCCTTTCATCACAGATTCTATTGATTTGGAGTTGTTCCTTTTTTCTTTTAGTTAACTGGGCTAGAGGTCTGTCTATCTTATTTATTCTCTCAAAGAACCAACTTTTGGATTGATTGATTTTTTGTATGGTTTTCTTTGTTTCTATTTCATTGATCTCTGCTCTGATTTTTGTTATTTCTTCTTGTCTGCTGCGTTTAGGGTTCATTTGTTGTTCATCTCAGTCTCAGTACTTTAAGCTGCGTGTGTTAGATCACTCACTTTTGCTCTTTCCTGTTTTTTTATTTTATTTATTTTATTTTTTTAATGTAGTCACTTAGAGCAATAAACTATCAGCAATGAATTTTCTGCCTAGGAGATGTTGGTAGGGGATTCAAACCCCCCCCCCCAAATTATAAAGGCCTTTTGCCTATAAGTGGGAATATGCAAGGAGAAAGGCAGTAAGTCCCTTTGTCGAAACCTGGTGTGAGCATGAAAAATGTTATGAGACGTCACTGCTAGCGTTCAAACTGGCCTCTGAAATGCTAGAGAGCGTTACCAAAGGCCACTAAGCAATACAGCAAAATATTGGTCTCCCGAGACAAGCAAGATCCTCCGATAATATCAGCTACACCTCACAGCCTGGAGATACGTGCACACAGTGCAGCCAGTGTCTCTCTCTCATCTGCTCATCTCTCTCTCGTCTCTCCTCTATATATATATATATATATAGGTATATATATAATATATATAATATTCTATCCCAAATCAAATCTATTTGCAATTAGATCTCTCCTTGGAGGAATAACTCACAGCGGATGCCACAAGTTTATGTCCTCTAGTGGTTAGGAGATGTTATAAGCCACAATAAGAACTTGTCACCCTTTATAGAGAAACCACAGTTTGCAGATTAGCATACCATCCAAGCATCTGTGTCTATGCTCACAGCTTAGCTTGACATAATAATTGGTACTGCTTAAATACCTGTACATCCAATAGCTTGTGGTTTGTTAGTATGACTAAAAAGGGTATCACTGGGAAAGCTGTCAGTCCATGAAGGGAAACAACCTTAACAGACTGGAGTCCAAAATGACAACTCCAAAGAAATTAGATTGTTTTCTCACCCACTTGTGCCCCTTTCCCAAAGCCCAGGGAACAAACTGCGGAAGAAGAGGTGTGGTAAATTGTAAGGGCTGCGGAGAGATAAGGATGAATCATGAGACTACAGGAATATAGTCTGGACTCCTGATTGATCAACATACCTGTGCATACAAGGTTCTCCAACTGGACTATGGGAATCTTGGGTTGTTCAAAATTTGGACATAGATACTTGTAAAATGCACCAATTACCTAATTGTATGACATACTGAGTAACATCAATGTTATCTGCAAACAGCTGTGTCATTATATTGTAGAATCCCTTAAAAATAAAAAAAATTAAAAAAAATAAAAATAAAATGGAAAAAATAAAGAACCATCTTTGACTTCATTTCCAGAGGAATCCGACACCCTCTTCTGACCTCTGCAGCATTGCATGATACAGATGCACCAACTTACATGCAGACAGTACACTCGTACACATAAAAACCAATAAATAAAAAAATGGGTCCCAGACTGTGAAAATTGAACAGTGGGTAGCTCAATTGTCACATAAGCATGTAAATTTGAATTTTGAACCCCCAGAGCTCATGTAAAGCTGGATGCAGTAGCACCCACCTGATTCCAGCATTCCTACCAAAAGGGGAGAAGAGGGGATCAGGAAAGCTCCAGGAGTTCAGACTAGAGAGCCTAATGTCCATAGCACTGAACAACAGGGGGATCCTGTCTCCATATGAAAGGAGCAGATTGCCACAAAGTCTGTCCTCTGAGCATCCTGTGGATGGCCCACACCCTCACACACAAAAGCATGCCTTCTCTACAAGCTACGAAGATTAAAATTTTAAAGATTTGGGTCCCCAAAGCTCAGGGACCATGTCATGAAAATCAACTCCGTCTGTGTATAGGTTAACCAGACCTAATATGCTACCAGTCATGTGCTATGATTAGTAAAGTCTTTCGTTTCTAATTCTATATCATTGCACCTTCTGCTAGTGTCCATAAACCTGTCGGAGGATGCCTTCTTCACTTATAAAGTTTTTGACCCATCATGACCCTTGACAGTTTGGCAGTGGAGCTCTGATGAGGATGGAGAACTGGCCTTTGGATAAACAAAGGATGAGGAGGAACTCATGGATGATTAATCTCATGTGAGGAGTCCACAAACAATAGCAATAAATACACAAATCTACTTGGTTGACCAGAAGTTCTTCATGTTATTGCCTGGTAATATGTTACTTGTAAAGAAATTATACCCACAGAGAAGTGGCAATTAGAATCAAGGACAGCCTCAGGATTGGGGTAAGGGGGCTTTTCATTGCTTCTCAAATGGTTCTAAGTCTTCCAGTAATGTATTATACTGAAATAGCTAAGTTTGTCCTGGAGTCAACAGAAAGCTTTAGTAATCTTTCCTACATGCTCACTAGCTGAGCATTAAAAGGAGAAGTTCAGCTCAAAGACACTTTGAATAGCAGCCATAGGAACTATGGGAACTTTAGTTGAATCAGGTGAGAAGTGAGAGAACAGGGTAGAAATGTAGCTTTATTGTTGTTTTGTGATCTTTTTTTGTCTTTTTTGATACAGGGTCTCCCTGTATCCCCAGCTGGCCTAGAACTCTCTCTGTAGACCAGGCTGGACTTGAACTCACAAAGATCTGCCTGCCTCTGCCTCCCAAGTGCTAGGATCAAAGGCATGAGCCACCATGCCAGGCTGTGTTTTATTGTTCCTGCAGGAAAGCAATAGTCAGTCCCTTCCCTTCCTAAGGGAATCATGCCCATGCTATGATTCAAATATGTATCGGGGGCTGGAGAGATGGCTCAGTCCTTAAGAGTGGAGGACTTGATAACTAGCACCCACATGACAGCTAAAATTTAACACCATCTTCTGACCTTAGCAGGCATTGCACAACATGCGTACACTTACATAAAATCAAGTAGTACACTCATACACATAAAAAGTTGTCTGTATTGGGAGATGGAGTGCTTTCCAAACAACAACATAGATATGTGGGCTGGAAAGATTGAAGAGATGGCTCTTCTGTGTGGTTTGGCTCAGTCATTTCCACCGTGGGGCATGCAGAAAGCATGCATGGAAAAGCAGAGCACACAGACACATGGTAAGGTATAAATCTAAATGCAGAATGGTGCTTTATTCAAATGCTACAGATCATTATATAGGTAAGATGACATCACCTCTCAGGGCTAGTCCCAGACCTCTATATCATGGGTGTAGCCAGAGAGGTCCTGTGACTCACACCCATGCCTCTGGGAGGCACTGGCTGGAATGCTAGTTCATGCACACCTAAGCTCGAACAAGATATGCCTACATCTCCTCCTTTTTGTATTAGCTTCCATAAACTCAGTATCATAGAAATAGGGGTCAGTTACCTTTGTCTGGCACAAATGGCCATGACTGCTCTGTAAAAATACCAAGACTAATTAATGCCCAAATAAAAATCTAATAAATCAAAAACCAACCAATAAGTAAATACAAGCAACATTCACACAAACACAATTAGTAAAGATTTGTGTCCAATTTTGCATGCATAAGGAATTTGGTTGTACACCAAAGTATCAATTCAGGCTGGAGAAGCCTGCTAATACAATTATGCTGACCAAATGAAAGTCCAGTGCATATCTGTTGTGATCTCACAAGTTATCCACATCTCAGTCCTTATACTCTGACCAGCCTCTTCTTCCATGAGCGGTCCCTTGGCCTTGGGGAAAGGGGGCAAGAGAGGGTGAGAAGGGAAACAGTCCATTTTTCCTTTGAAGTGACACATCAGACTCAGGTCTATTCAAGATTTGCTTCCAACAGGTTGACAGCTCATTCAGGGATTCCTTTGTTAATTCTACTAACAAAACATAAATAGCAAGAAGTAAAGGCACTTAAACAAACATTAATTATCACATCATGTTATGGGCACAGGCATAAATGTTTAGATGGTATCTTAATCTAATAACTGTAGCTTTTGTGCCAAGGGATAACAACAAATTTCTATTGTGGCCTATAGTGTTTCTTAGTCACTAAAGGGTATAGGCTTTTGGTATCAGCCACATGCTCCCCCCACACACCTCAAGGAGTGGACTATAGCCAATTAAACCTTTGGGCTGCACTGATTATTAGGGTGCCACTAACTGTTCTACCTCCAGGCAAGTGTGGTCTAGCTGACAAGTTTTCCTTGACTCAGGAGACCATTAACTTCCAGTGGTGTGTATAACTCTCATGAAGACCAACTAGGAGAGGTCTCTAAACATGTTTTCCATTTTTATGCTAACATCTTATCTTCTTTTGGCAGTAGGGTCTTACCATCCTTTTTGCATGTGCCCCTACATCATAGGCAAATAGTCTTTGTTTTACGGGGGCTTTATGGCACCTGGCCAACAACTCCTTGTTAAAAGTAGTCCATAACCAGTACCATAATGTTTTCTGTATCCATAGGTCTCAGATGAATATAAAGCAAAAATCTAGAGGTACAGCATTTTATCCAAAGGGACAGATACAAATGTCCATGTCGTTATACCTTTTGGATGTATAGACAAACCAACTCCCTTACTGGTACTAAACTCCTTTACTAATATGTTTTATTTATCCATTAAACTTTTAAAAATTTCGTAATTATACCTGGCCCTGTTACCCCCTCCTTACTGAATTCACTTTTTAGCTTAGTTCCTTTAGGTGTGTGGAGTATGTCTCCCTGCTTTCACCTCTGCAAAGCATTCAGATGTTAGCATTAGTTATTAAACACAAACCAGGTCCAACATAGCATGGGAAATTTTTAACCATTTGTAACAGTTGTTGCACAAAAGCACAAATAAGGTACATTTGTTTAGCTAATTCTTTAGCACCTGTAGTCAGCCTCACAAACCCATCTGGGATCCACGGGTTCTTACCTATATTTCTTTAGTTTTGACAGAATCATTGGGCTTGACTCAAGCTGCCTAGCCCTGCACAGGGCTGAGGAGGGTGTCGTACCTTGCCTTTGTTGTTGATTAGTTGAGTCAGGCAAGCCCTGGGCCTGACTTCTGGCCATGGTCAAAACACCAGCTTTCTTTTTTTTTTTTTTTTCACCATCTGGCTTCTGGGGGAGCCCCCAGCCAAGCAAACTCTTCTGACCCCCAACAAAACTTCTGTTAGTAAAGAAAGGTTCTCTGTTTAACTTGGGTGGTTTATTATCCATCTATTCAACAGTTATTTTTTGTAAACCTCTTCTGAACTATTTTCCAGGCTCCAAAGCCCTTTGGAGGCTCATTATCACAGAACCTGGCTTTGGTATTCTCTTTACTTATTTTTATTTGGGGGGGTAAATATCCCTCCAAGAGATCCTATGGCTGTTAGTCAAAGGAAACAGTCAAGTAGGCCCCATAAGGAGTCACTGCCATAATAATTGACTCTTAACCGAGAGATACTCCAGCACACCTATGCATCACCCTAGGTGTAGGTTCAATGTGAAGTGGCCTTTGCCCAAAATTTTTCTATTCTTTTTTTGATGTTTAGATGGGCTAGTCTTTCTGCTGGTCCATCTTTATAATCCAAGGACAGACACATTTCGCAGGCAGCCAAGTTGGTCATGGCTCTGTCTGTGAGAACATACAAGCAAAGCCTTTTCCCATAATTTGTAGATTACGTTCTTCTTGCCCCAACATTGTACCCTGACATTGCACCCATGTCATTAATTATAGCCTCTTAGAGGGCTCCAATGTTTATGGTGTCATATTCTATTTTAAAATTAAAAAAAAATGACAAAAATTTTAAAGAGTGCTGTGTAAATTGCATCCCAGAAAGAATCATATGTTCCTCCCCCGTTTATGTATTAACACTATGAATAGGACAGATGCTCTTGTATTTTAGACTTTTGTATTTTGATCTATAATCTTTAAAAGACATTGGTATTACATACCCATAGACAGAAACCAAGTTGCCAAGGTCCACTGGGTCCATTTAAACTGTCTCCTATTGGGTTGCATACTGTTAGTTCAAGGAGGCAGAACCCAGTTTTTCTCTCAAGAGAGATTATCTTTGTAGGCAAATAAATGTCACAGGAAATATACAATACAGAAAAATGTAGAGAACACTTGTGAACATTTAATCTCAAAGTTTCATTGGAAATTTGGTTCAAATTAGGAGGAAAACAAATATTAACAACAATTTGTACCTCCAATTACCTTAAGTGTGTTACCATTTCGTAGTAAAACTATCTAACCAATCTTATTTAATAAAGGTATTTTAATTTTTTACTACACGTTTATTTAATTAATTTATTTTTTTATTTTTAACATTTTTTATTGATGCTTTGTGCATTTCATACATCATTTTCCAATTCAGTTCAGGCATATTTCCCTTTCCCTTCCCCCCCACCCCCACCCAATCCCAGATCATGCATTCTGCCATAACTGTCCTGCATCTTTCTCTCAGGTTTTTTTTTTCATTTTTTAGCTATAAGTGATAATCCATGAGTACAAACATCCTTCATGTAAAACCAATTTGCAGGCTGTTGTGCCCAAACCCCCACAGCCCCACCATCCAGCCGGGGGTGAGGGGTTGCATGTTCAATCAAGTTGATCAAATGAGTGTCCAGACTACATTGCTGTAGTTTCACCATTCACCCCAATTGCAGCCCTTACATTCTATCACACAACCTCTTCCACAGATTGTTCCCTAGGCTTAGAAAAGGGGCACAGGTGGTTGAGAAGCAAAACAGTCCACTCTCTCTGGAGCTGTTGTCTTGGACTCTGGTCAATTCTGGCTGTTTCCTTTCATGGGCTGACAGTTTGTCCAGGAATAACCTTTCGATCCTACTAATGAAGCACAAGCAATTAGATATATAGGTATTTAAACAGCACTAATAGTTATGGTAGGTTAATTTGGTATAGACACATATGTTTGTGTGATATGTTAATCCATGAATTACATTTTTTCCTGTTAAATATGACAGGGTCTTACCATATAATGTGTAGACACAGCAAGAGCAAAAACTGAACACCATTTAAACAAACCTTGACCAGACAAACATTCTGATTTTTAAACTACTTGATTGAATTATGACCTTAGAGAAATAAGCTTATTTATATAACTTTAACTTTATTTATCATAACAAAACTTTTATAGCCTTTACTACTTGTATTGGCTATATTATTAAGCCTATATAAATCTCTACTAAAGTACCTTTATGTATAAACATGGAACAGTTATTTTGAAGATATTATTTTAATGTGTGAACTTTTAAAAAGTAGGCTTTAAATGACCAAATGTTTTAAACGTTTGGAGATGTTTATCTAGGCTTGCACAAAACTCTGTTTTTAAGAAGTTTTCCCTAGTGATTAAATGTCCTACTGTCTGAAGCTCCAATTCCAGGAGAACTCCAGTTCCAGGGGAATCTGAGACCCTCTTCTGACCTCCGCAGCATTGCACGACACGGGTGCACAGACTTGCATGCAGACAGTACATTCATACACATACAGAAATAAATAAAATAAATAAAAAAATTTAAAAAAAAGCATACTTAAATATATTCCAGAATTGTATTTAGAATAGAAGTAATTATTCTTTTTTTAAAAATTAACTTCTATCCTTAAAGACTAAAAAACTTTACATAAGAACCTGTAAGTTACCTAAAATTTTGTCTCAGGTGTTAAAGAAGGGCAACAAATAGGTGGCAATATGTAACCAGTAACACAATTGTCACCATGTATCTGTAATTTTACCAGTTACCATTAATAAAGACAAATAAAATAGAGGCAAACAACTACATACTTTGTTCAATTTAATTTATCTGTTAGATGTTTAATTATGTTAATGGACCTCAGTCTGGGATGGAAAGGCCAGCTCCACCCCAGTGTCAGCCATTAATGAATTTAAACTGTAGGTAAAACATACCAATAATTTATATAAACCAATTTAAATTGATAATACCAAAATATATAAATAAATAGTATTTATGGGTTAGATCAATCTATCCTTTTAATAGACGTAAACATTTAAAGTTATGAGATTAGTATGCAAACATACATACACACACACACAGAGCTTTTAATGTATTCTGTAGGGAGGAAATTATATTATTTGATACATGAAGAGAAACATACATTTAAAAAAATTTTTTATTTACATTGAACCAAGATTTTTAGTTTATGTTGTTAATAAGAATTTTTTTTTGAGGACCACATACATATACTTTATTCAACTGTGACAATATGATTCCAATCTTTATGATCATTCTTACATTAATTTCTCACTGGGCTTATTTGTTTACTTTTAATGTTATTACAATGTTACATGAAATACAATGCAACTAATTTGAACCTGATAAAGTGAAACAATCAGATAAATGATGCCATCAAGATGAGGATTTAAATATATGAGTATCCTTAGTACTAAAGAGATGTAACCAACCAAATGTAAATTAAATGCAATGCATCCTTTTCTGTGCAGTACAAATATTTATGCACTAATCAGATGTTCTCACAGCAACAGCCCTGAGGGGAAATTCTTTTGGTGACTAACACATGTCCTAACCTATTTGTATTCAACCTGGAGCACAGATAAACTTCAGAAATTCTGCTTGGGCACAGTCCGCTCTGCTTCTTGCCAAAAAGCTTTCATTTCTGGGCATGCCCATGGTTAGTGATATCTCTTTATTAGTTTCTCTTTTTCATAGGTTAACCGAGGTTAATGATCCTCCTTGACACATATGAAAACACATGCACAATGATTCACATTGCTAATGATGAGTTATAGCAACAAATAAAAAAATGCAATATTCATTTCAGACGCAATTTTGAATGCACAAAGGAAGAGGTGAATCTCAGCAATATCTTTTGGTATTTCCTTTCCAGGGTTTAGACATGGACATGGGTAGAGCAGAGTTAAATTAAAAGACATAGGGTTTATTTTATTTTAGGGTTTATTTGAGTTTAGAAATAATGTGATATTGTGCTTAGAAGCATAGACTCTAAGTCTGGCTGCTCTATTTCAAATTCTTTCTTTTTTAAAAATATTTTTTTGCCTTTTATTTATTTATTTTTGAGACAGGGACTGCTGGAGCTTGCTCCATAGATCAAGCTGGCTTTGAACTCACAGAGATCTGCCTGCCGAATTTTTACGAATAATTAGCAAGAAACAATTTATTGGAGCCAGCACTTTTTGTCAGACTGGCCTCACCCAAAACTCCCATAGAAATCTGCCTGTCTCTGCCTTCAGAAGCCTGAAATTAAGACTGTGTCAGGGCTGGAGAGATGGCTCAGTGGTTGAGAGTACTGACTGCTTTTGCAGAGGAACCAGGTTCGATTCCCAGCACCCACATGATGGCTAAGAACAGTCTTTAACTCCAGTTCCAGGAGAATCCAACGCCCTCTTCTGACCTCTCCAGCATTGCATGACATGGGTGCACCAACCTACATGCAGGCAGTATATTCATACACATAAAAAATAATAAATAAATAAATATTAAAAAAAGACCGTGTCATACCAAGTTAATTTATAAACACGGTTGAAGGTAAATTTAAACATGATTAGAGATTAATTGTTACTAAAGTTAGGAAGCCATGCACCCAGCTCAGGGGTCATGTGCACAAAGTAGGCAGGCATGTGGCACCAGATCACAAGCCATGTGTGGTCTGGAAACCCGTAAATAAAAAGTCCTTTTTTTTCGCTAGAGGATTTTTCTTTTCCCAACAAGTTTGAAATGCATTAAGGTTAGTGTTTGAGTAAAGCTTTTAATGAAAAACACTTTTAGAAGACCAAAATGAATTTTAATACCTATGGCTTTTAAATTAATTAATTAATTAATTAATTATGTACATGTTTTTATTCAAAAGACATTTAGGGTACTCAGATTTCTAAGTAAAAATATTACATTTTAATTAGGCATGCAAGATGGACTTTAATAGATTCTGTTCACAAAAATCAGGAGAAAGTTTTTGAATGGCCATAGCTTAAAATTATCTTGAGAGAAAAATAACACATAAAACAACACAAGCATATAAGACAATGTTCACTAGGCATCAGTTGAGGGCGCTGTTGTTGAGGGGGCTGTTGGCCTGTTGCTGAGGGGACTGTTTGCCTGTGGCTTATTTCAAAGCCATAGCTGTATAGATGATGGCCTCACATTTAAACATGTACAGGCCTAAGAGCTGCTGGCTCATTTCTAGGCCTCTCTTAATAGCTACACTACAAGCTATGAGACTGCTGGTCACAGAACTTAACATCATGGTTGGGGACTGATGGTGCCCCTCCACACTAATTGGCTAGCCAAAAAACAAATTGTGAGTCTGATGGATACACAATTACACTGGCCAAAGAAGTATGTGTGCAAATGAAGGAAGATTAGGTTAGATAGAATGAGTCATAGAGATCCAAAGATAGTTACCAAGAAATCTACAAAAAGTCAAAGTGCTAGACAATTCCACCCAGAAACAGGTTGAAACAAAGATAAAACCTTCTGGAATGAAGACCAAAACAGATTGAAAAAGGTCAGAACACATTAGAAAGGTTTTTAACACTAATTTCTTAACTTTTAGTCCAAGAGAAATACCATGTCTTTTAGAAGCTGTTTTCAGTCCTCACACTGTGAAAAGCCTTAATGTGCACTTAAAGGCCTCGGCTCCAACCTCCTGATGTTACCTGGCCACTGAATTTGCATTTAAATATATGATCTCCATTGCCTTTTAGCAGAACACCAGAGCAAGGATGGGGTAGGGGGCTGTATTTGCAGAATAAAACCTAGGCTCCAGCTGAGCCAGCCATATTGAAAAACCAGTTTTGCAAGTATTTTGGATATTAGAACCCAATGTATCAGTTGGGTGAAGCACATTCTTGGAGGAGGGTAGTTCCTGAGCTTGGATGGACCAGGAAAACTGCTGGTTTTTTTTTTTATTGATTCCCATGCAAACTGGTAGCTTCTGGGTGGAAGCTGGTGACACCAGGCCACAAAATTGCTGATTTCCACCTACACAAAGATATAGCTTAATGAACAACGATGTGGCTAGCCACACCAAGAGGGTGCCATACTCCTCGGCCCCCAAGTGAGCATCAGGCTTCATGAACCAGGCCAGGAATCTGCCAGTTTCCTCAATGCATGCAAAACCACGTGTCCCCATATTGTCCACCTAACCAGGAAACCAGTCAGGGGAGCCAGCCCCATGGCACAAAGTAGAAATTAAGAATGAGAAAAAATGATTAATGCCCAAGAGCCAGGATTGTGGGGTCCGCATACTCAATTTTTTTCAGGATTTCTTCCAGCCCCACATCTGGGCACCTGTTGTGGTTTGGCTCAGTCATATCCACACTGGACCATGAAGAAAATACACATGAGAAAGCACAGCACATAGACACATGTCAAGGTATAAATCCAAATATAGAATGGCGCATCATTCAAATGCTACAGATAATTATATAGGCCATATGACATCACCTCCCAGGGGCCAATCCCAGACCTCTATATCATTATGTCACAATTAATGGGCATAGCCAGAGAGGTCCTATAAATCTCATCTGCACCTCTGGGAAGCAGTGGCTGGAATGCTAGTGCATGCACACACCTAAGCTCAGACCAGATATATCTATACTGCAGTTAAGAACAGATACTGCTGGGGCTGGAGAGATGACCTAGCAGTTGGGAGCTCTTGCAGAGGACCTGGGTTTGATCCCCAGCACCCACAAGATGGCTGAGAACTGTCTTTGGCTCCAGTTCCAGGGGAATCTGACACCCTCTTTTTCTGACATCCATTCCATAACATGGGTACACAGACCTACATGCAGACGGTGCATTCATACACATTAAAAAAAAGTAAATAAAAAGTTTTAAAAAATTTAAAAAAAGAACAGATACTGCTGTTCAGTTCCCAGAACCACATCAGATATTTCGTAGGATGGTTCATAAACACTTGTAATTTCAGCTCCTCAGGGATCTGACACCTCTGTTTTCCATGGGCACCTATACTCCCATTCACATACCCACACAAACACACACATATACACGTAATTAAAATATATTTTAGGAACTTAAAAATATAGGAGACATTTACAAGGTAAGATCTTAATGTTTAAGTACATTGGACTAGGTAAAAGCATTTTTGTTTTATTTCTAATATTTTTTCTATTTTTTAAATGAATTTTTGAGAACTGCAAATGGTTTGATCATATTTAGACCCCGCCCTTTTCTGCACCCTCTATAGTCCCCACCATATTTCATACATTCTGTCATATATGTTAAGGCTTATCAAGACATTTTTGTTTTCCAAAATGTCCCTGGATGTGAGTCCATCTACTGAAGAATAGGTTGTATTTAGCTTCCCTTTCTTAAAGAAAAACAACTTCAGAACCCTTCTCCCATCCATGGACAAAAGCTCAATAATTTGTTTTTTAAAAACAGCACTCTGCTGGGCATGGTGCCACACATCTTTAATCCTGGCATTTGGGAGACAGAGGCAGGCAGATCTTTGTGAATTTAAGGCCAGCCTGGTCTACAGATCAAGTTCTAGGACAGCTGGGGCTACAGGGAGACCCTGCCTGGAAAAGACCAAAAGAAAGAAAGAAAGAAAGAAAGAAAGAGAGAGAGAGAGAGAGAGAGAGAGAGAGAGAGAGAGAGAGAGAGAGAGAAAGAAGGAGGAAGAAGAAAAGAAAAAAGAAAGAAGAAAGAAAGAAAGAAAGAAAGAAAGAAAGAAAAAAAGAAAGAAAGAAAGAAAGAAAGAAAACCAACTTTGCCTCTACCAGAAGTCATCAGTTGCCAATGTATCTCAGCTGAGGCTGGGGAGTCTTACCCATTTAGTCATGTTTATGTTGGGAATTTGTCTGGTTTAAGCCTCCATGGTTGTTGGACATATTTCCCCCATTGCTGTTAACTTCATATGAGCACCTTCCTAGCACTGGGAAACTCAGCTTCTTTGTGGTCATCAACCTTCCCTATCTCAACAGTTCTCAAGTCCAGCTGGTTTTCTTTAGTTGTATTTGAAGATATAACCATACTGTCAGTTTCAGTCAGTGTTCTGGTTTCTTGGTTCTGCTCTCTGGTCACTCACCCATTTTTCATAGCTGTATCTTTAGTTTAATTAAATATTGTAGATCTATTAGACTGCTGCAGTATGATTTAGAATTAGCCTCTTTTTATTTTGCTTTTTCTCTGCTCCCTTACAGTTCAAACTGACAGTTTTTTCTACTGAAAAATCTTTCTTAATTAGTTGTGGATGTATTGTTTTCAGTACTATTTACTTCATTAGACAGAAGACTTTTCTTGGCTATTTTTTAGCTAATCATCTTTCTCATTTGGGTTGCTGTTGGGGAACTTGAGGGACATAATTCAAAATTCCTATACACTTCTGGTTTTATTTTAAATATCTCGGGGTCATATCACTGATCTCTTGAAAAGACCATATAAGTGAAAATATTTTTCTGTGAATTTTAGCAAACAATAATACAATAACACATCAGGCTTCTGTCTGTGCCCAAATTCAGAAACCATTCAGCTTTAGTAAATTTTATGCTCTAGAGAAGTAAATTATATAAAAGGCATTGTCAACTCAAAAGCACAGATAAGATAGTAGCAGAACAAACAAAATGACAAATCAAGGCATTTTCAAGTACATTGGTGGAAATATTGAGTAGGTAGGTTACATTAAAGCATATGTCTAAGTTATAGGCCTGAGGTGCTATCTGATGACACTCAGCTTTTTTTGGTATAAGTGAGGGTTTTGTTAAGTTAGTACAATCCAAAAACTTTTTATAGGCAGACACAGAGCTGGACATGACTATTTAGGGGATGAAAACATAAGAGTAGCAAATAGCCACCATGAGTGTAATCTCTCCTTTTCTTCTTCATATCCCTTTCTATACATGTGTTCTGTAATGCTTTGAGCTGACCTAGCATCTTATATTTATTTTTTCTCTAAAGATTCCTTCTCCCCACCATGTGTCTGCCAGTCCATCACATGTCTGACCTCCATGCAGGATCTAGCCTCCATGGCCCAATGGCTTTTTTCTTTCTCCCCCGAATTCTCCTTCTCAAGGCACCAGCCTAGATTACCAGATGGTCTGCCTTGGGGACTTTTCTTTAAAATTCTAATGAAATTATCCTAAAGCTCCATTTGGGTCCATTATTTATTTTATGTATAAGATTAAGAATCCTCTAGATGTTCTTTCTCCCCGTTTTAAAAGTAGCTGAGGATCCTGTGATACTGCAAACTGTCCACAATCACTGAAGCTTTCATTAGTTGGTCTTCCTTGAGGAAGGTTCAGTTTGAAAAGCTAAGGTATTTTTTCTAGGAATATTTGTTCACAATGTGCATTCATTCCTATATCATTCATTTTTAATAGTTTCCCATGGATGCCTTTGTTCCCTTCATTCCTCTTATTGCAGTGGTGGACCACTGGGAGAAAAGAGCACACAGTGTCCAGGTTCCAATTCGCCAAATTAGGTTTTTAATTTGGACTGTCCAGGACTGGACCCCAGGTTGGTATTTAGAAAGTACAGCTGGGACTCAGAAGCAGAATAATCTTATAAAAGCATATACCATATCCTGCTCATTTTTTTTAGAAATTAGAGTCAGACAATAAAAACTTCAGTTGCTGCCCACTGCAGAATTACAAAAAATTAAGATATGCAGTGCATGGTCTGCACGCAATTGTGAAACATTGACCAAAGATAAGGTGGATGGTTAGATGGTCACAAGACATCCTGGAGAGGGGGTTCCAAAGACTGAGATAACTGATTTTGTCTTCCTGGATGACTTGTTCTGGGCCAGAGTTCAGCCATTAAGATGGAGTCACTAAACAAAATGGAGTTTCCTAGGCAGTGGACACCATCACACTCTAAAATTCCATTATTTTCATTAAGATCAAGCCAGATATGGCCTAAGACACTGCTTATATACTCTACAGGTATATAAGCCATTCATTTCCTAAAATTTTGGGAGTTCCACATAAGCACAGGAAATAATTTCAGCACAAAACAATGAGATAATAAAAAAAATTTCTTTCATTTTCTAACATTTACCAGAGTCTTTGGGCCATTATGAGGTCTTTGAAGTCTAGACATCTGTTCACAGTACATGCTAATTGTATCTTTTTCTAGGGAGAATTATTTGCATGCCTCAAATGTTTCCCAGCCTGTACTACCTTGCCAGGTACCCAACTGCTCCTATCATTTGGGGATTGGTGAATGGAACATTTTCCTTTGCCAATAACTGCATTTTCTCCATAGCACAAATTGAAGCACATCCCACAAAACTGGAGACTTTAAAAGAGAAGCATTTCCCAGGCACTGTTATTGTTGCCATGCCCACGCTTGACTCTGCCTGCAAGTCTGCTCATGGTTTCACAAGGCTGCAGGCACAGTTTTGGTCCTGTTGACTCCTCATCTGGGGCCTGGAGACTTTTTCAAGCATTCACTTCAAACTGAGGGATGCCAGCTGAGCTTCCTGACACTCCCTACCTGATCCTAACAAGACACTCTCCATAAAAGACATTGCTGTTCTAACTCAGGATGATTTTATCATGAAAGCACATGAGCCATTCATTGTATATCAGGTTACAGTAGCTTCTCAACTTTGTATTTAGCTTAAAAGAGTTACTAATCCTTCATCACTTCTAATTCTAAAGATGCTGTTAGAACTTTATGCCTATGGTCCTAGTCCAATAAGAGTGTTGTGTAGATACAACACATTAGAAGTACACTATACATTAAATGTATACTAGGTAACTGATAAATAATCAATACTTATTTCTGTACTTTCATTGGCTGTCAAAGTCTAAGATCAAGATTCCAACTGTTATGTGTTTCTGATGAGAACTGGTTTATTGTTTCATGAATGCCTACCTTATTGTTCTAGTGTTGAAGGGGGTAAGGGACTGCTCTTTTATGTAGACTCTTGTTCACAAGGACTCTATCTCCATGACTTTATCACATCACAAAATTGTCACCTGGAAATCCTCTTATATTGGGCACCAGGATTTAACATATGAGCTCCAGAGAAATAGACACTAAGTGTATATAAAGCAAATACTTTGAATAGTAGAATATGATAGGGTAATCCACAAGTTGTTGCTGCATAGATTTACCAATTCATTCTCCATACACTGCACAGCACTGGGAACATGGAGATAGCAAACAAAAAATTGAAGTGATAAGGATAAGTAGAATAAATAAAACCTATCATCTAGCTATACAAGTCACATATTAACAGATGATATACCTAAACTCCCGAATATATCATTATATTGTTATGTCACACAAGAATTATAATGCTTCAAGAGAAAAAGTAATTATAGCAATAACAATTTCTCTAATTGTCTTCATTAGTATAGGGAAACTTTCATTACCAAAAGACTTCTGTGGGTATAATATCTCAAATATTTTGTGGGTTTACTTGTGTAATCTCACAGTCCAAGTAAGTGTTTCCAATTGGCAGGCAATTTCTCAACAGTCTGGTTAAGACTTTGTCTTCCAACTGTAGCATTTTCCAGAGCACTGATACCAAAATTAATCCAGTTAGAAGAATGCTTTGGGAAAGCCTCATGCAAAATGTGTACACCATTCAAATTTGTTCCTTTTGTCACCCTGTCACAAGGGCATACTTTGTTTTTAAAGAAGCATTCTTTGAGTACCCAAGAAAGCCTCCACATCGAGTACCCAAGCACTTATCACCTTAATTTACTAAAATGAGTTTAAAATCTCACGCTTTGCCCTTGTTCGCTTGAGGATCCAGGCATTGAAGTTTCCACTTTATCTCACCATGTTTGCTAAAATGATAAATATTTAAATTGAGCCAGCTTTGGAAATTCTGGTGATTATCCTTTGACTTTATAGACAGAAAGATCAAAAGGTTTCTTTTTCTTATTTCTGAAAATGTCCTGAGGTCCTAGTGAGCTCAAAATGTGGAAATGATCCTTGCTTTTAGGGAGCATACCATGTTATAATGATTCGGTGCTTCACCCAGACTCAAAATACAAGGTTACAGAAACACACCTTGGTCCAACAAGTCCTGCATTCTATTTCCACATAGATTTTATTGCATTCTTTAGTAAGTTATGGGTTACTATGTAATGTTTAACTGAAGCAAGAAACATAATTGATGCTTTATCTTATTGTTGAAAGGAGAATAGATAGTAAAACTTCCTAGTATTGTTTTAAAGTGCTTGCTAGGCTTTTTAAATTGTATATATAAATATTGAATTTATCTGTCTTTTCAAATAACATATTCATATTTATCTTAATAGATTTTTGCCATAAAATGACTTTAACATGTGAGAATTAATTGCAAATAAATTTCTGTAAAAAACACACTAATGTATTATGATACAGATTGTTAAGCATATTATTATCTCAACATACTGATTTTTGTGATTTTTGCTTTCAGTGAATGGATTGATAATAGTATGGCTATCAGATGAATGATTTCAAAATATATGCACACATCCTTACCCTGGACCCCTAGGAATATGGCAAGGCACATAAAAAATGCACTTTTCATATACATGGAGAATGTGGAAGCTTGAGATGGGGTCATTATCCTGAATTAAGTAGATGAACCCAAATTAATCACATGAGTCTTTCAATCAATAAAATCAAATCTAGTTGGGATAAGGAAATAGAGGCAGAGACAGAGTCAGTAATGAGAGTACTGACATGGAAGTATGTATGCTGAGTCAGTACTGAGAGTACTGACGTGGAAGTATGTATGCTGATTCAGTACTGACAATACTGACATGGATGTATGCTGAGTCAGTACTGACAGTACTGACATGGAAGTATGTATGCTGATTTGATTAAACAAGCATATGGACAGGAGTGGGGTGGAACTGTTCTATTGCTGGCTATGATGATGGGCAGCAATTAAGTCTCCACAGCACCCTCAAGAAGCTGGAGAATGCAAGGAAATCCACTAGCTTCACAGTATCTGATATTGTAACTGACTTCTGACTTACAGAACTGTAATGGATAAATTTCTGTTGCTTTAAATTATGTAATATTGTAATAATGCTTTTATACTAACAAAAAAACCTATATAAATTTTGGTACCAGAAAGTAAGCTACTACTACTATAAAGAAGCAGAGTTTATAATTATTTATAAATTAGGGTAGATTCAAAAGTATTGTATAATCATGTTGATTTTTCTTCATCTACTTTCTGATGTATTTCTTGAGTGGAGCATCAATAACTTTTCCCAGAACACTGTTACTCAAAAATGGGTGAATTGGAGAAAATTGCACCATGATGTCTGAATGGAAAATGCTGCCTTTCAAATTACTGAAGATAATACAGGAATATCAAGGTGCTCTGCTGTGCTTAGCCACCAAATCCACCTCAAGTGAGAAGCTCTCTGTTCTTGTCTCAGGATTTTGATGAATGAAGTTCAGGGACCACAGAGGGTGAGTTTTAGAAAGGGGTATTTTATTACAGGGAGCTTAGGAGAGCAGAGCTCCTATATAGCAGGAGGGGTCCCTGGGAATGGGATTCCACTGAGCCTCATGACAGTGTTACCCAGTTCAGGGCCCTGGGAAAGACCACCGAGATTCCATCAATTATAATTAGCCAAATTTATTTAAGCTTCAGCTGACCACAGCCTCTGGGTTGAAAATGGAGATTGTAGTAGTGGGCTGACCAAGAAGAAGGAACTTGTGTGCACGCCCGCGCACACACACACACACAAACACACACACACACACACACACACACACACTTACATGATTTTTTCACGTAGGTGGAATTTCCAGCTGCATGAGATAATATTATTGTTTCCTTGTGCAGGTAGCATTAAGCAAGTTTATAGAAGCCAGAGCCAGCAGTTGGTTATTTTATAACACTCATATTTCTGGGAAGGGCAAAAGAGACTTTTTCTTTTTTTAAATTATGTTCATTTTATATACATTTTGTATATTTCATACAACATTTTTCAGTGCGATTTGGATACATTCCTCTCTCTCTTCCCCCCCACCCCAGTTTATGCATTCTGCTATACATTTCTGGTATCTTTCCCTCAGTGTTTCCAAGGATTTTTTTCTGTAGATAAAAAATTTTCTGTTGTTTTGAGCAGAATTTAACTGTATTAGTCAGTTCTTTGACTCAGTCCTGCTGTTGTTGTTGTCCCCTCCCTTTTGTATTACTCCAAATTATACCTGTTTAAAAAATATATATAAAATGACCTTTGGGAATAAAATGTATGTTAATTCCAAAATATGTTTTTGGGTTAACATTTTTCCCTTTAAATTTATATTACTCTAGAATATGAAAATATATCTTCCACCCCTATGGTAATTACAATGTGTGACTATAACTGGTAGGTCAATTCTAGAGCCCATTAAGAGATGCACAGTTGCTTTCAGATGGGGATTTGGTGTCAGCATCCACCATCCACAAATTTCATATCATCTTTCTTTACTGCTGTACAGGACTCCATTTTGTAAGTGTACCACATTTTTGTTATCCAGTCATCAGTTGAGGGATATTTGGGTTGGTTCTACCTCTTCACTATTGGGGAGGGGGGGAGTCACCCTTCTGTGATTTGTCAAGTTTAGGTCAGCTGAGCTGCAACTACACTGCTCATTGTCATTTACTGCCTATTGTGTGTTTCATGCATTGCAATTGTTTTTTAACATTGAATTATCATCTTACACTATTGACATTATTATTTGTAAATGATTAGAAATAGAAACATGAACAAATAAAGAAAATGTTTAACATCATTAATAATTAAGGAAATGTAAATTAAAAATACTCTAAGGTATCATCTCACTCCAATAAGCCTGGCCATGATCAAGAAAACAAAAGACACCAAATGCTGTCTATGTCTAACAAACATAGCTGTGCATGTATCTTTGTGGTAGGATGAGTCTTGTGGGTATAAATCCAGGAGTGGTATGACTGGGTTTATAACCAAAAGGCTCATTCTGAGTCTTTTAAGGATTCTCCACACTGCTTTCCATAGTGGTTTTATGAGTTTACGTTCCCACCAGCAGTGGATGATTGTTCCCCTTTCCCTACAACCTCTCCAGCGTTTGGTGTCTTTTGTTTTCTTGATCTTGGCCAGGCTTATTGGAGTGAGATGATACCTTAGAGTACTTTTAATTTGCATTTCCTTAATTATTAATGATGTTAAACATTTTCTTTATTCGTTCATGTTTCTATTTCTAAGCATTTACAAATAATAATGTCAATAGTGTAAGATGATAATTCAATGTTAAAAAAACAATTGCAATGCATGAAACACACAATAGGCAGCGAATGACAATGAGCAGTGTAGTTTCTGCTCAGCTGACCTAAACTTGACAAATCACAGGAGGGTGACTTTCCCTATCAGCTCACTACCTTCTCCAGCTGTTAAACATCTCTTTTCTTTTTTCTTTTTTTCACTTGAATCGGAGGACTTTTTTTTCCCTAAAAGATGTCATATTTTCTTTAAGGGAATGCTCGAAGTTTCCTCCTTGGCAAGCCCAAACAACCATCAATCCTGCACTTGTGCTCCACATTGGGGTCTTTCCTCCCATAGTCTCCCAAATGAAGTCCAGTAAGCACGCAACCTGTCTTGATCCCCCTGCACTGGCCTCCATGATACAGCTGAGGTAGTCCAACAATGGCAGTCCATATTCTGATGAAGCTGAACTCCTATTAGCTGCTTAGTTCAAAATCTGGGTATCTCAGCAGTCCTCAGTCCACATTGGAAGGTTAAAATGCTGTATCTCCTGTCCTTGAGGAGTGCCAAAAGCAGTGGAAGCCACAGAGCAGATGCACCTGCCTGTAAGAATTGAAGACAGGCCAAACAACGGTGCTCTCTTTTTTTTCTTATTGTATTTTTACTAAGATCTCAAGTTTATATCTGCATTACATTTTCTCTGGTCTTACTGATTATTTATTTCTGGCTGTACTTTCCTTCTGGATGCTTAAGCCCACACAGTTAACCCAGATTAAACAAGGTTTGCTTTCTTGAGATCAGTTGAGGATCTTGTCCTCAGGGGTCTTGGGGTTTATTTTAGGGGGGAGAGGGGGAGAACCCCTTGCTCCTTTCAGCTCCTCATCCACCAGGTCCATCCACATGAGGACAATATCAGGTCTTCCTAGACCAGGCTTCCTTTTCTGAAGCATGAGCAGACTTTCCTCTTTATAGACTGGACACTGGCTGAAGTCCCCTTAGTGGCTCTCCAAGACTTCCCTGAACAGGAAGACTGGTGACCCACCTCTGAAAGACATTTCAAGAGATGCCCCCATGCATAATTCCCTAAGACTTGGTTGACCTCTGAGGGCAAGGAACAAAGTTATTCCCCAGGTCCCTTGGCCAAATTGGTATGGATATTAAGTATGGTCCTCAAGCACCCAGAAAGGCTAAGTTGCACCAGCCTGTTACATTGCACCTATATTAACATTGTATCCTTTGGAAACAAACTGTATGCTATTTCCATGTCATATTTCTTGATTAGCATCTTTCCATTTTAATCCCATATTACTCTAAAAGTTGCACACATACCCTCCATCATATACTAAAAATCCAAGATCTGAAAATAAATGTAGGGATTCTCTATACAAGAGCATGGTTGTCTTTAGATCACGAGGACTATAACATTAATATTGCTCATTTTGTCTTACAGCTAGGTACTTGGTACTAGCATCCACAGATGAGGGATACCATTCATCTTTTATTTTTCTGGGACTGTGTCACTTCACTTAGCATAAAATCTTCTAGTTCCATCCATTTACCTCAAATTCCATGAAGTCATCTTTCTTTACGGCTGCATAGAACTCCATTGTGTAGATGTACCACATTTTCTGTATCCGCTCATCAGTTGAGGGGCACTGGGGTTGCTGCCAGCTCTTCGCTATTGTGAAGAGAGATGCAATAAACATAGCTGTACATGTATCTCTGTTGTAGGAAGAGTCTGATGGATATATACCCAGAAGTGGCATGGCTGGGTAAGGTGGTAGTTTCATTTTTAGTATTTTAAGGATTCTCCAAACTGCTTTCCATAGTGGTTGTACAAGTTTGCATTCCCACCAACAGTGGATGATTGTTCCTCTTTCCCTACATCCTCTCCAGCACTTGGTATTATTTGTTTTCTTGGTCCTAGCCAGCTTTATCAGGGTGAGATGATATCTTAAAGTAGTTCTAATTTGCATTTCCTTAATTATTATTGATGATGAACACTTTTTTTAATTGTTTTTATTAATTTTATTTATTTTTGTATGTGTATGAATGTACTGCCTGCATGTCTGTGCACCCGTGTCGTGCAACGCCGCGGAGGTCAGAAGAGGGTCTCGGATTCCCCTGGAATTGGAGTCGGATTCCCCTGGAATTGGAGTTTCAGACGGTTCTCGGCCGCCATGTGGGTGCTGGGGATCGAACCTGGGTCCTCTGTAAGAGTGGTCGGCACTCTTAACCGCTAGGTCATCTCTCCAGCCCGATGATGAACACTTTTGAAGATGTTTCACAGCCATCTCTATTTCCTCTCTTGTGACGTCTCTGCTCAGCTCTTTACTCCATCTTTTGAGTGAGTCATTGGTTTTCTTCTTTGTTTTTTGAGTAGTTTATATATTCTGGAAGTTAATGCTTTGTCAGATGAATCAGCAGTGAAGGTTTCCTCCCATTCTGCAGGTTTTCTCTTCACTTCCCTGATTGTTTCTTTTGCTGTACAGAAATGTTTGAGTTTAATAAGGTCCCACTAGTAAATTGTTGACCTTATTTCCTGTGCAGCTGCTGTCTGATTTAGAAAGTCTCTTCCTACACCTATGTCTTGTAAGTTGCTGACAACTTCTTCTAACACCTTCAGGGTTTGTGGTTTCAAATTGAGGTCTCTGATCCATTCAGAGTTGATTTTTGTACAGGGTGAGGGGTAGGGATTTAATTTTATTTTTCTAAAAGTGGTGATTCAGTTTTGCCAGCACCATTTGCTGAAGATGCTGTCTTTCCTCCATTGAGACTTTTTGGCCCTCTTGTCAAATATAAAGTAGCTAACATTGTATGTGCTCAAGTTTGGATCTTCAGTTTTGTTCTATTGGTCTACAGTCTGTTTTTCTGCCAGATAGCCCTGTAGCATAGTTTGATGTCTGGTATACAAATCCCCTCTATATTGCTGTTTTCACTCAGGGTTGCTTTGGCTCTTTCGGGTTTTTTGTTCTTCAGTTGCTTTTTTTTTTTTTTTTTTTTTTTGGTGTAAAGAATGCTACTGATTTTTCTAGGTTCAATCCTTTTGTAACCGGGCACGTTACTAAACCTCTAAGCATTTCTTGGAGTTTTTCTGGTGGAGTTTTAAGCATACCTTAGGTAAACGAGCATGTCGTGTGCAAAGGTATCATCTGCAAAAGGGATAGTTTTGACTTCCTTTTTTCAATTAGTATTCCGTTGATTTCCTTTTTTTGTCTTATTGCCCTAGTCAGTGTTTCAAGCACTATATGAGTAGAGGAGTGGCAAAAGAGAGGCAGGCTTGCCAGGTTCCTACCTTTTATGCTGGCTGAGGGGTCTTGTATATGGCTTTATGTTGAGGAAATTATCCTTCTCTGGTCCAATTTCCTCTAGTAATTTAATCATGAAGGGATGCTATATTTTGTCGAAGGCTTTTTTTCTTGCATCAATTGAGATGACATGGTGGTTTTTAACCTTCAGTCCATTCTGTGGGGTATTATGATATTTTCTGATTTTCGTATGTTGAACCGTTCCTTGCACAATATGAATCCAACGTGTTCATGGTGCATGATCGTTTTGATGTTGGTCTGTATATGGTACATCTCTGGTATGAATCAGACTTTTTCAGGTGGATGAATCTTTTTGATGTGGTCTGTATACGGTTTGCACTTATTTTTTGAGAATTTTTGCATCTGGTTCATTAATGAGATGGTCTTAAGTTTTCTCGTTTTGTGGTTTGCAGCATATGCAAGCTTGCCTGTTTTTGGTATTAGAGCGATGCGGGATTCATAGAGGGAATTTGGAAGATTTCCCTCCTGCTTTGTATCTTTTCTGAACAGTTTTAAGTAATAATTGTTGTAAGTCCCATGTAAACTATTTTATGAATTCTGCTGTGAAACCCATCTGGGCCTTGTTTTTTTTTTTTTTTTTTTTAGTTGGGAGGTCTTCTTTATTTACATTGTCTATTTTCTTCATATATGATGGGTCTGTTTAAACTGTTCATCACTTCGTCTTGATTTAGCTTGAAACAAATCCCCCAGGTGCAGATATTCATGATTTTCTTAGGTTTTTTATTGGAGTATAGGTTTTTTGAATTATTCTCATATGAGTGTCTGGATCTTTTTTTTTTTTTTTTTTTTTTTTTTTTTTTTTTTTTTTTTTTTTTTTTTTTTTTTTTTTTTTTTTTTTTCTTTCTTTTTTCTGAGCTAGATGTCTGTCTATCTTGTTTATTTCTCTCAAGAACCAACTTTTTGGATTCGGTGAATTTTTTTGTAATAATTTTCTTTCTTTGTTTCTATTTAATTGATTTCTTCTCTATTTTGGTATTTCTTCCTGCCTGTTGTGCTTAGGGGTTCATTTGTTGGTTGTCTTTCAAGTGTTTTTTTTTTAGCTGCACTGTTAGCTCATTTATTTGTGCTCTTCTATTTTCTTTTCTTTAATGGGGACACCCAGGACTAATGAACTTCTCTCTTAGGATTGCTTTAAAAGTGTCCCATAGTTTTTGATGTTTTGTACTGTAATTGATGTTTAGTTCCAAGAATGCATTTCTTTCTTTATTTCCTCCTGATCCATTCGTTAATTCAGGAGTGGGTTTGTTTTAGTGTCCATGTGTTCCTGTAGGTAGCTGGACTTGTTCCTGGTGTTGATGTTGACTTTATTGCACTATGGTATGCTAGAATTCATGAAATTATTTCAGTTCTGTTTCCTAATCATCCTCCAAACCTATATCTTTTGATCGGGGAGTTTAGGTCCATTAATAGTTAAGGTTATCTTTGAGAGATGTATGTTGCTTTCCTTTCATTCTCACCTTAGTTATCCATTTGTGTTTTGGTCTAGGTTTCTACTTCTGCAGTTCTGCTTTTATTAATTTCCTTCTCAAGGTGTCTAGGGGTAGTTGCTCCCCTCCTCTGTCCTTTGAATTGTGTTCAAGTATTCTCTGAAGGGGTTGATTTTCCGGACATGTATTCTATCATCTTGTTTATGTCATGGAAGATTTTTTTCTCTTTTATTTAACTAGAATGGTGACTTTTTGCTGGGTGTAGTAACCTGGTTGGCATTTATAGTCGTTTAGCCATGGGATGCTTGGTCCACGTTCTTCTTGCTTCAATAGTTTGCACTGAGAAGTCCAGTTGTCATTCTGATGTCCCCCCCCCCTTATATGTAATTTGCTGTTTTTTTCTCTGTGGCTTTCAGAGTTTTGTTGTCTTTGTTTTGGGGCATCTAGTGTTTTATCTATGAGATGGCAAGGGGAGTTTCCTTCTCTGGTCCAGTCTATTTGGTGTTCTGTGGTGCTTCTTGTATTGTATGAGTTTGTCTTTTGTCAGTGTGGAGAAAGTTTTCATTCTCTTTTGTTTGTGGAGGATCTGGTCAATACCAGTCTCTTGGGAGTCGTCTTCCTTCCTCTATCCCTATGATAGAGAGATTTGAATCATTTCAGAGTGTCCCCCATTTCTTGGTTGTTCCACTCTGGTGTATTTTTTAAAAACTTTTCATAATCCTGTACTTGAGCTTTTTATTTGTTTCTGTTTTATCTTCAGGTCTGATATTCTCTTTTCTGTTTCAATCATTCTGCTTGTGAGGCTTTTTTTCCGCATTCTTTCCTTTTGATTAGATGAATGGTGGATTTCGTTTTTCATTTCATCCTGTGTTTTACTTTAGTATTTTCTCTTCCTTTTTGGAGCTTCTCAATCTTTTCTTGTAGCTTTTTCACTCCTTGGTCTCCTTTTTCATTTCACATGGGGTCTTTTCAGTGTTTCCACGTCCCTCCAGAGTTTGTCATTGTCGCCCTCTTGGTCCGGTCCTGAGTTTTTTCATTCTCTCCACTTATTTCCGAGATTTCTTTGACTATGTCATTGATTGTTATTCTACGATCTGTGTCCTCCCTCTATGGATATCCCATTTGTAGGAGTCCTCCACAGGATCCGTAGAGTTTGGTGTTTGGGGTTAGGCGGGGGCTTTTCCCATATTGTTCTTATCCTTGTGCCTCTTGGCATATCATTTAACCTTTTTGCCTGTGAGGCATAGAGATTCACATCAATTCGGAAGTATGAATCTCTAGTGTTTCTTCACCATGTTGAAGGATTCCTTTCCTTTATTCCTTCAGGTGCCTTCTTTGTGCTCCTTATTTATAGAGTTTGACTTACTTAGGTTTGGGGCTTTCAATTTTTGGCTATATATTGGAAGGTATAGTCCACTCTTCCTTTCTATTCTGCAAGAACTGGGTGAGTAACAGCCCCAGATGACACTTTCTGAGTGGCACGGTGTCCTCTGCTGCCAGCAGTTCTGCTAGGTTGGTTGTAGGGCTTAATGGAACCTCCCTCCCCGCCTGAAGTACAAGTTGGTTGGGTTTGGGTTGGGGGAGAGTTGTTTGCTTAGCCTGTATGCCAGCACCCTGTGCCCCAAGCTCTCTGGTGTGGGCCAGAGAGGAACCTCACCTCCTAGGGTGCTATGATCCTGGCTGACACGACCCTGCCTGCTGGCCTGCACCCTGCACCCCAGATCTCTGGAGTAGGCCATCAGCCTCTATGCAACACAGGCTAAGGACTGGGACCTCACCCCCTAGGGTAATATTTGAAACATTTTTTTAAGATGTGTTCTCACCATCTTTACTTTCTTCTTAGTGAAGTCTCTGTTCAGTCCTATTTACTCCATCTTTTGAGTGGTCATTGTGTATTTTCTTCTATATTTTTTAAGTAGTCTGTAGGTTCTGGACGTAATGGCTCAGTCCAGGGAATAGTATCAGTGGTGAAGGTTTCCTCCCCATTCTGTGGTTTTCTCACTTCCTTCCCTGATTGTTTCTTTAGCTGTACAGAAGCTTTGAGTCTTATGAGGTCCCACTTGCCCATTTGACCTTATTCCCGGGCATTTGCTGTTTGGGTTTAACAACGTCTTTTCCTATGCCTATGTCACCAGAACTTCCTGGAGTTGTAGATCAGACTCTAAAATGGGTGTCTTAAGTAAAATGGATTTACTTCAGCCATTAACACTGAGGAATTAATAAGGACTTATTGGAGGGAGGAGAGGGGAAGAGGAGAGTGGTCAGTCCAGTCCTCATTACAGGTGTCCAGGTCCCTGTGGTCCTGGTCACAAGGTCCTGGTCATGTCCTCAACATGTGGATGTGATAAGAAAAGAATCAGACACTTACTGATGTAGTCAGAGGCATCTTTGGAGTAGATTGTTCTGGCAGATTGTTCTGGCATCTCTAGCCTCAAGTAGAGGCAAGTTTACTGGCAGACCCAAAGAATTTTCCTGGTCGGCTTAGCCAGGAGAGAAACTGGCCATTATTCTTTTGGGGTTGTTTCCCTATACTACCTAGCCATTTTCTTCCTCCTGCTCTTATCAATATATACTGATGCACATGGAAGAAAAGCAGTTACTCCTGAGACCCTTGATCCTGTGAACCCTGAGACTCTAAACAGCCACTCCAGAGGATCCCTTCCTGCAGAAGAAGCCCTCATTTGCCACTAGAAAACTTTAACCTTACACAAGATATGTTTGAAAATAAAAATTGGAATTTTTAGTAAAGCATGGTGTAATAGTGGCAATTTTCTATAAACGCACACCCATAAATTTATACTCATATTTATAGAAATATATAAGACAAAATCTCTGTAGATGTTAACTATATCTGACCAAACCACTGCGGACTAAACTAATTTTGAAAAAAAAAAGAAACGCATTATGTGCTAAAATAAAACAAAAACCAAAAACCTGCAGGCTGGGGAGATGGCCTAGTGTTTAAGGGTGCCACTGTTTCTAAAGAGGACCTGGGTTGATCCCCAGCCCCACATGGCGACAGAACTGTCGGAAACTCCAATTCCAGGAGAACTCCAGTTCCAGGGGAATCGACAACCTCTTGTTCTGACTTCTGCGGCATTGCACAACATGGGCGCACAACATCGCATGCAGACAGTACATTCATACACATACCAAAATAAAATTAAAAAATTAATAAAAACCTGCAAAAAATTTATAAAAAATTCAACCAGTTTTGAAACTTTTATATATGAATATTGTATTTACTTCATTATCCCATACCTCCTTCTTCTTCCTCTAGTTTGTCCGGTGACTCCCCCACTCAATCTTCAATTTCAGGACTTTTTTAAATTACACACACACACACAACCTATGTCAATAGAATATTAACTCTTATATATATATATATGAGATATATATATAATGTATTTATGGCTGAATCATCATTTGAGATACAAAGGAGAAACTGTCACATAGAAGGTTCTTAGTCTCGTTTATAAAATAATTAAAAAATGGACTAAAATTTTAGAACAATTTGTATTAAAATTTTCAAGTAAAATATTATAGATGGTGAGATGGCGCAGCAGTTAAGAGCACTGGCTGCTCTTGCAGAGGACAGGTTCAGTCCCCAGCACTCACATTGTAGTATCTATAACTCCAGTTCCAGGGAATCCAACTCCCTCTTCTGGCATCCTCAGGAATGCCACAATGAAGGGTGCACTTTCACACATGCAAGCAATATACTCCATACATGTACAAAATAAAATAAAAATAAAAAAAGGAATGTTAAAAATAAGAAAATCCATAGACAGGTAATTTGGGAATCTCAGCAGCTGCCTTGAGGAGAACAATGAATGGTGATGGGCAAAAGCCTTTAAAGCCATGCAGGTTTAGAACCCACATAGAGGTCAGTCACATGGTATACTAACTCCTCCATAGGGAAGAAGGAACTTTAGAGAAAAGCAAAGAAGTACAGGATTCTGGGGAGCCCAAAGCATTAGGGAAAGTGGTGCATAGAACATATACAATCAGGAGATAGAGGGCAGCGGATCTTGGTGAGTTTCAAGTGAGTCTGGTCCTAATAGTGAGTTCCAGACCAGTCAGGCTATAGGGAGCTCTGTCTCAAAAACAAACATACAAAAACAACCAAATAAATAAATAAATAGATAGTTTTTGAAGAAGGAGAGAGCTATGCTTTTTTGAGAATTCCAGAAAATGGAAGTCTTATAGATACCTCAGGCCTGAAACTGGGTCCATTAGAACTGCAGTGGGGGTGGGACTCCAGGCAGGAAATGTTCAGGACCTCATTAACACAGGAGGTATTCCACACATCGAGTTTCGCAATGACTTTAAGGGCAACGAACCCTCCTAGGGGTTTTGTCCTAATGACCAGGTGATGAAACCAGTGAAACTGAAGGTGCGTCTTCCCAATAGATAAAATATTTTTTTGTTTTTGACCATTTAATTTTATGGAGTTTTTTTTTTGTTGTTTGGTGTTGTGGTTTGTTTTAAACACTGGAGTGGATGAACCTGCCAGGGAGGCAATTGTGAAGAAGAACCCCGTAGATTGCCAGAACCCTTTAGGTAGGAACCTTGTTAAATGTTCTCTGTCCACATTGGCCCATGTAACGTGTATTTTCAGTATGCAAGTAATTGTTTAGGTAGGTTATAATGTTGAGGATTTTACAAGTGTAGCTCATTAAAAGCCTATAAAACATATCCACAGCAGCAATCCCTGGTCCTCTGGCTTTTACAATATTTCTGTCTCCTTTCTGGGATGTTCCCTGAACCATAGGTGTAGGGGTTGCATTATAGATTGGTCAATTGGGCCTGGCACCCCACGGTCACGTTTGTCTACATTTTGACCAGTTTGGATCTCTGAAATAGTCTCCCTTTGTATATAAAAAGAAGTTTCTTTGTTAAGGGGTCTGGTCTTTGAATTAGAATGTCCCCGCCATAGGTAAGAAGAAATGCAGAATGTACAAGGCCAGAGTAAGAAAACAGCACTGGAAATTTAATTTGGAACCAAGGAATGCTCTCCCTTTGGTAAGGAGAGTAAATTGGCTAAGGAGAGGCTTAGAAATTTGCGTTTAAACAATGAAAAGAGTATTGTCTCAGAGAGCCACCAAGGCCAGGTAGTATGCTGCAGGGGCATCTTTGTGTAAAGGAGTCCTTAACAGGCCAAGAGGACCAAACAGACTACAGAGTAAAGCTGTGAGGGTGAAGCCTAGTTTGTAGTGGAGACACCAAGAAGGTGTTGGAGATGCTAGAACTTTCAGAAATTTACCAAGGGATGCTGTATAGGGGGAATGGTACCACCAAGAGATTAAATATGTTTACAATACACATAAGCTGGAAATTGCCCCCCCCCCCCTTTTAAAGCCATCGAAAGAAGTAAGTTCAGCCATCAGACATAGAGCTGCAAGATTTGCTGTTTGCCTGGCTGTCATATAGTCATGATTTGGTGCAGTATTTCCCCACTATGCCTACCTTAGAATTAAGGATAAGAAGGCACCTTGATAAAATAGGAATGGAATCCTACTTTCAACAGCTTTAATAGCTACGAGAGGCACTCACCTTCCCGAGGGAATGCAGGTTGGGTTTTGGGATTGGGAAGGGTCTGGGATTTATAGGTGGGCCCAGAAAATTCTAGAAAGGGGGTTGTGCCTTCCCAGAATCCCAGAAAGACATATCTTCTTGTGTGCTGTCTGGTGGTGTGCTGCTTCCAGGAATCCAGAAACACAGATAAGGGGGTTGATAAGGAACCAGATATCTTTTGTTAGAGGCAATGTATTTGAAATAGATGTATATATCCCTCCTGTAGTGTGGGGGGGGGTGGTTCACAGGTGGGAGGATGGTCAGTTCCTTTTCAGAGCCTTTTCATGGGGGGCAGGCTGATCTTTTACCCCATTTCTCCCCTGTGAATGAGAATGTGTATTTGCTTCCCCCGTTGTATTTAGAAGTATGTATTTTTATCTTTCTATTTTAAAAGGGATTTATAATTAAAGATTGCTATGAGTCTCAGAAAAGACTTTCAATTCTGGATTTGAATACTATTGAAACTGGTAAAGTCTATGAAGACTTGTGAAGATGGACTGAGTACATTTTGCATTTTATATGATCAGTAGGCGGACGGGCCACAAGGGGAGTGGAATATGGTGGTTTGACTGAGAAATGTCCTGCTTGGGCTCCGGGTATTTGCACNTTGGTGTAAAGAATGGCTACTGATTTTTCTAGGTTCATTTTGTAACCTGGCACTTTACTGAAACTCTTAATCATTTCTAGGAGTTTTCTGGTAGAGTTTTAAGCATCCCTTAGGTAAACTATCATATCGTGTGCAAAAAGGTATCATCTGCAAAAAGGGATAGTTTGACTTCCTTTTTTCCAATTAGTATTCCGTTGATTTCCTTTTTTTGTCTTATTGCCCTAGTCAGTGTTTCAAGCACTATATTGAAGTAGAGGAGTGGCAAAAAGAGGCAGCCTTGCCAGGTTCCTACCTTTATGCTGGCTGAGGGTTTCTTGTATATGGCTTTATGTTGAGGAATTATCCTTCCTGTCCAATTCTTTCTAGTACTTTAATCATGAAGGGATGCTATATTTTGTCGAAGGCTTTTTCTGCATCAATTGAGATGATCATGTGGTTTTTAACCTTCAGTCCATTTCTGTGTATTATGATATTTGCTGATTTTCGTATGTTGAACCTTCCTTGCACAATATGAATCCAACTTGTTCATGGTGCATGATCGTTTTGATGTTGGTCTGTATATGGTACATCTCTGGTATGAATCCAGCTTGTTCATGGTGGATGATCTTTTTGATGTGGGTCTGTATACGGTTTGCAATTATTTTGTTGAGAATTTTTACATCTGAGTTCATTAATGAGATGGGTCTATAGTTCTCTTTTTTGGTTGCATCTTTGCCTGTTTTTGGTATTAGAGCGATGCTGGATTCATAGAGGGAATTTGGAAGATTTCCCCCTGCTTGTATCTTTCTGAACAGTTTAAGTAATAATTGTTGTAAGTCCCATTTAAATATTTTATAGAATTCTGCTGTGAAACCATCTGGGCCTGGGTTTTTTTTTTTTTTTTTAGTTGGGAGGTCTCTTATTACATTTTCTATTTCTTCATATATTATGGGTCTGTTTAAACTGTCACTCTCTTCTTGATTTAGCTTGACAAATCCCCAGATTGCAGATATTCATTGATTTTTCTTAGGTTTTTCAATTTGGTAGAGTATAAGTTTTTGAAGTACTCTCATATGAGTGTCTGGATCTTTTCGTTGTCTGTTATGATATTTCACCTTTCATCACGAATTCTATTGATTTAGAATTGTTCTTTCTTTCTTTTGGTTAACTGAGCTAGATGTCTGTCTTATCTTGTTTATTCTCTCAAAGAACCAACTTTTGGATTCGTTGATTTTTTGTATAATTTTCTTTGTTTCTATTTAATTGATTTCTTCTCTGATTTTTGTTATTTCTTCCTGTCTGTTGTGTTTAGGGTTCATTTGCTGTTGTCTTTCAAGTGTTTTTAGCTGCACTGTTAGCTCATTTATTTGTGCTCTTTCTATTTTCTTAATGTGGACACCCAGGACTATAAACTTCCCTCTCTTAGGACTGCTTTTAAAGTGTCCCATAGTTTTTGATGTTTTGTACTGTAATTGATGTTTAGTTCCAAGAATGCATTTCTTTCTTTATTTCCTCCTTGATCCATTCGTTATTCAGGAGTGTGTTGTTTAGTGTCCATGTGTTCCTGTAGGTAGCTGGGCTTGTCCTGTTGTTGATTTTGAGCTTTATTGCACTATGGTATGCTAGAATTCATGAAATTATTTCAGTTCTGTTTCCTAATCCATCCTCCAAACCTATATCTTTTGATCGGGGAGTTTAGTCCATTAATATTTAAGGTTATCTTTGAGAGATGTATGTTGCTTCCTTTCACCTTATTATCCATTTGTGGTTTTGGTCTAGGTTTCTACTTCTGCAGTTCTGCTTTTATTAATTTCTCTTCCAGGTTGTCTGAGGATAGTTGCTCCCCTCCTCTGTCCTTTGAATTGTTTCAAGTATTCTCTGAAGGGTTGATTTTCCGGACATGTATTCTATCATCTTGTTTATGTCATGGAAGATTTTTCTCTTTTCATTAACTAGAATTGACATTTTTGCTGGGTGTAGTAACCTGGGTTGGCATTTATAGTCGTTTACCACTGGGAATGCTTTGGTCCACGTTCTTCTTGCTTTCATAGTTTGCACTGAAAGTCAGCTGTCATTCTGATAGTCCCCCCCCCTTATATGTAATTTGCTGTTTTTCTCTTGTGGCTTTCAGAGTTTTGTCTTTGTTTTGGGCATCTAGTGTTTTATCTATGATATGGCAAGGGGAGTTTCTTCTCTGGTCCAGTCTATTTGGTGTTCTGTGTGCTTCTTGTATTTGTATGAGCTTCTCTTTTTTTAGTGTGGAGAAATTTTCATCTTTTGTTCTGTTGAGGATCTGATCAATACCATTCTCTTGGGAGTCTTCTCCTTCCTCTATCCCTATGATGCAGAGGTTTGATCATTTCATAGTGTCCCACATTTCTTGGTTGTTCCACTCTTGTGTATTTTTAAACTTTTCATAATCTTTACTTGAGCTTTTTAGTTGTTCTGTTTTATCTTCTAGGTCTGATATTCTCTTTTCTGTTTCCAAAATTCTGCTTCTGAGGCTTTTTCCCCTTCTTTCCTTTTGATTAGATGAATGGTGGATTTCGTTTTTCATTTCATCCTGTGTTTACTTTAGTATTTCCTCTTCCTTTTGGAGCTTCTCAATCTTTTCTTGTAGCTTTTTCACTCCTTGGTCTCCTTTTTCATTTCAACATGGGGTCTTTTCAGTGTTTCCACTTCCTTCCAGAGTTTGTCATTGTCTCCCTCTTGGTCCTTTCTGAGTTTTTCATTCTCTCCCCTTAGTTCTAGGATTTCTTTGACTATGTCATTGATTGTTATTCTACGATCTGTGTCCTCCCTCTATGGATATCCCATTGTAGGAGTCCTCCACAGGCACTGTAGAGTTTGGTTTGGGGTTATTCTGGGCTTTTCCCATATTGTTCTTTCCTTGTGCTCTTGGCATATCATTTACCTTTTGCCTGTAGAGGCATTAGAGATTCACATCATTCTGATATGAATCTCTAATGCCTCTTCACCATGTTGAAGGATTCCTTTCCTTGATACCTTCAGGTGCCTTCATTTTGTTCTCCTTATTTATAGAGTGTTGACTTACTTAGGTTTGGGGCTTTCAATTTTGGCTATATATTGGAAGGTATAGTCCACTCTTCCCTTTCTATTCTGCAAGAACTGGGTGAGTAACAGCCCAGATGACACTTTCTGAGCACTGTATGTCCTCTGCTGCCAGCAGTTCTGCTAGGTTGGTTGTAGGGCTTACTGGAACCTCCCTCCTGAGTACCAGTTGGTGGGTTGGGGTTGGGGGAGAGTTGTTTGCTTAGCCTGTATGCCAGCACCCTGTGCCCCAAGCTCTCTGGTGTGGGCCAGAGAGGAACCTCACCTCCTAGGGTGCTATGATCCTGGCTGACACGCCTGCCCACTGGCCTGCACCCTGCACCCCAGATCTCTGGAGTAGGCCATCAGCCTCTATGCAACACAGGCTAAGGACTGGGACCTCACCCCCTAGGGTAATATTGAACATTTTTTAAGATGTTTCTCAGCCATCTTTACTTTCTTATTAGTGAAGTCTCTGTTCAGCTCTTTACTCCATCTTTTGAGTGGGTCATTTGTTTTCTTCTATATTTTTTAAGTAGTCTGTATATTCTGGACGTTAATGCTCAGTCAGATGTATCAGTGGTGAAGGTTTCCTCCCATTCTGTGGGTTTTCTCTTCACTTCCCTGATTGTTTCTTTAGCTGTACAGAAGCTTTGAGTCTTATGAGGTCCCACTTGCCCATTGTTGGACCTTATTCCCTGTGCATTTGCTGTTTGGTTTACAACGTCTTTTCCTATGCCTATGTCACCAGAACTTCCTGGAGTTGTAGATCAGACTCTAAAATGGGTGTCTTAAGTAAAATGGATTTACTTCAGCCATTAACACTGAGGAATTAATAAGGACTTATTGGAGGGAGGAGAGGGGAAGAGGAGAGGTGGTCAGTCCAGTCCTCATTACAGGTGTCCAGGTCCCTGGAGGTCCTGGTCACAAGGTCCTGGTCATGTCCTCAGCATGTGGATGTGATAAGAAAAGAATCAGACACTTACTGATGTAGTCAGAGGCATCTTTGGAGTAGATTGTTCTGGCAGATTGTTCTGGCAACTCTAGCCTCAAGTAGAGGCAAGTTTACTGGCAGACCCAAAGAATTTTTCCTGTTCTCAGCCAGGAGAAAAATTGGCCATTATTCTTTTGGGGTTGTTTCCCTATACTACCTAGCCATTTTCTTCCTCCTGCTCTTATCAATATATACTGATGCACATGGAAGAAAAGCAGTTACTCCTGAGACCCTTGATCCTGTGAACCCTGAGACTCTAAACAGCCACTCCAGAGGATCCCTTCCTGCAGAAGAAGCCCTCATTTGCCACTAGAAAACTTTAACCTTACACAAGATATGTTTGAAAATAAAAATTGGAATTTTTAGTAAAGCATGGTGTAATAGTGGCAATTTTCTATACCACCAAAATTATATCATATTTATATAAATATATAAGACAAAAATCTCTGTAGATGTAGACTATATCTGACCAAAACCAACTGCTGACTAAACTAATTTGGAAAAAAAAAAGAAATCATTATGTGCTAAAAATAAAACAAAAACCTGCAGGCTGGGGAGATGGCCTAGTGGTTAAGAGTGCCAACTGTTCTTACAGAGGACCTGGGTTCGATCCCCAGCACCCACATGGCGACCAAGAACTGTCTGAAACTCCAATTCCAGGAGAACTCCAGTTCCAGGGGAATCCGACAACCTCTTCTGACTTCTGCGGCATTGCACAACATGGGCGCACACATCTGCATGCAGACAGTACATTCATACACATACCAAAATAAAATTAAAAAATTAATAAAAACCTGCAAAAAATTTATAAAAAATTCAACCAGTTTTGAAACTTTTATATATGAATATTGTATTTACTTCATTCCCATACCTCCTTCTACTTCCTCTAGTTTGTCCGGTGACTCCCCCACTCAATCTTCAATTTCATGACTTTTTTAATTACACACACACACACAACCTATGTCAATAGAATATTACTCTTATATATATATATATATATATATATATATGTATTTATGGCTGATCATTTGAGATACAAAGGAGAAACTGTCACATAGAAGGTTCTTAGTCTCGTTTATAAAATAATTAAAAAATGGACTAAAATTTTAGAACAATTTTATTAAAATTTCAAGTAAAATCTTATAGATGGTGAGATGGCGCAGCAGTTAAGAGCACTGGCTGCTCTTGCAGAGGACCTAGGTTCTAGTCCCAGCACTCACATTGTAGTATCTATAACTCCAGTTCCAGGGAATCCAACTCCCTCTTCTGGCATCCATGGGAATTCCACAATGAGGGTGCATATACACACATGCAAGCAATATACTCATACATGTAAAATAAAAATAACAAAAATGAAATGTTAAAAATAAAGAAAAATCCATAGAACAGGTAATTTGGGAATCTCAGCAGCTGCCTTGAGGAGAACAATGAATGGTGATGGGCAAAAGCCTTTAAAGCCATGCAGGTTTAGAACCCACATAGAGGTCAGTCACATGGTATACTAACTCCTCCATGAGGAAGAAGGAAGCTTTAGAGAAAAAGCAAAGAAGTACAGGATTCTGGGGCAGCCCAAAGCATTAGGGAAAGTGTGCATAGAAACATATACCAATCAGGAGATAGAGGCAGCTGGATCTTTGTGAGTTCAAGTGAGTCTGGTCTACATAGTGAGTTCCAGACCAGTCAGGCTATAGGGAGCTCTGTCTCAAAAACACCAAAATAAATAAATAAATAAATAGTTTGAAGAAGGAGAGACTATGCTTTTTTGAAGAATTCAGAAAAGTGGGAAGTTCTTATAGATACCTCAGGCCTGAAACTGGGTCCATTAGAACTGCAGTGGGGGTGGGACTCCAGGCAGGAAATGTTCAGGACCTCATTAACACAGGAGGTATTCCACACATCTATTTCGCATGACTTAAGGTCAACGTACCCTCCTAGGGTTTGTCCTATGACCAGGTGATTAACCAGTGAAACTGGAAAGGTGTGTCTTCCAACAGATAGATAAAATATTTTTTTGTTTTTGACCATTTAATTTTATGGAGTTTTTTTTGTTGTTGTTGTTGTTGTTGTTGTTTTAACACTGGATTGGATGACCTGCCAGGGAGCTAATTGTGAGAGAAGAACCCATAGATTGCCTAGAACTCTTTAGGTATGGAACCTTGTTAAATTTTCTCTGTCCACATTGTCATGTTAACTTGTATTTTCATTATGCAAGTATTGTTTAGGTAGTTATATTGTTGAGATTTTACAGGTGTAGCTTCATTAAAATGCCTAATAAACAATATCTCACAGCAGGCATCCTGGTCCTCTGGCTTTTACAATATTTCTGTCTCCTTTCTGGGATGTTCCCTGAACCATAGGTGTAGGGGTTGCATTATAGATGTGTCAATTGGGCCTGGGCACCCCACTGTCACTTATTGTCTACATTTTGACCAGTTTGGATCTCTGAAATAGTCTCCCTTTGCTATAAAAAGAAGTTTCTTTGTTAAGGGGTCTGGTCTTTGAATTAGAATGTCCCCCATAGGTAAGAAAGAAATGCAGAATGTACAGTCCAGATTAAGAAAACAGCACTTGGAAATTTAATATTGGAACCAAGGAATGCTCTCCCTTTGGTAAGGAGAGTAAATTGGCTAAGGAGAGGCTTAGAAATTTGCGTTTAAACAATGAAAAGAGTATTGTCTCAGAGAGCCACCAAGGCCAGGTAGTATGCTGCAGGGGCATCTTTGTGTAAAGGAGTCCTTAACAGGCCAAGAGGACCAAACAGACTACAGAGTAAAGCTGTGAGGGTGAAGCCTAGTTTGTAGTGGAGACACCAAGAAGGTGTTGGAGATGCTAGAACTTTCAGAAATTTACCAAGGGATGCTGTATAGGGGGAATGGTACCAGCTCAAGAGATTAACATATGTTACATACAGCAAAGCTGAAATGGCTAAGCCATCTAAAGAAGTAAGTTCAGCCATCAGACATAGAGCTGCAAGATTTGCTGTTTGCCTGGCTGTCATATAGTCATGATTTGGTGCAGTATTTCCCCACTATGCCTACCTTAGAATTCAGGATAAGAAGGCACCTTGATAAAATAGGAATGGAATCCTACTTTCAACAGCTTTAATAGCTACGAGAGGCACTCACCTTCCCGAGGGAATGCAGGTTGGGTTTTGGGATTGGGAAGGGTCTGGGATTAATAGGTGGGGCCAGAAATTCCCAGAAAGGGGGTTGTGCCTTCCCAGAATCCCAGAAAGACATATCTTCTTGTGTGCTGTCTGGTGGTGTGCTGCTTCCAGGAATCCAGAAACACAGATAAGGGGGTTGATAAGGAACCAGATATCTTTTGTTAGAGGCAATGTATTTGAAATAGATGTATATATCCCTCCTGTAGTGTGGGGGGGGTGGTTCACAGGTGGGAGGATGGTCAGTTCCTTCAGCCTTTTGTCAGGCTGATTCTTTTACCCCATTTCTCCCTGTGGAATGAGAATGTGTATTTGCTTCCGTTGTATGTTAGAAGTATGTATTTTATCTTTCTATTTTAAAGGGATTTATAATTAAAGATTGCTATGAGTCTCAGAAAAGACTTTCAATTCTGGATTTGAATACTATTGAAACTGGTAAAGTCTATGAAGACTTGTGAAGATGGACTGAGTACATTTTGCATTTTATATGGTCATTAGCCTACGGGCACCAGGGAGTGGAATATGGTGGTTTGACTGAGAATGTCCTGCTTGGGCTCCGGGTATTTGCACATTTTGCCCTCAGGTGGTGGTGCTGTTCTGGAAAGTTTTAGGAGGTGTGCCCTTGGAGGAAGTGTGACAGTATGTGGGCTTTGAGAGTTCTTAAACTTTCCAGTCACACTCTGATTCCTGTGCCTGCTTGAAGATGTGAATGTTTCACTTTCTGCTCCAGCCATTTCTTCCCACCGTGCCTCCCAGCAATTGTGGGCTCTGATTCCTCCGGAACCCTAAACTTAAAATAAATTTCTGTATGTAAGTTCCTTTGGTCACAGTGTTTTATACGAGCTGTAGAAAGGCAACTAATGCAAGGGTTGAGAGCTGAACTTATCTGTGGGTATAAGAATAACTATTTAGATTTCAAGGCACAGATTTCTGTGCCTTGATTCCACCCTATAGTTACGTATAATACAACTGTCTTCTGTAGATTCATGGGTTAAAAAAAATGGGGGGGGGATACAGATAGACATGAAACCTTTTCGTCAAAAACCTTGCAATTCAAATCCTAAAACTAACTACGGGAAAAGATTTGTGGGTCCCAACAAGACAAAATGTCACCAACTTAATGGGTGAGAAAGAAAAGATACAGATTTGCATTGAGTAGGATGTACCAGAAAGTGCCAACTGAAAGGTTGACCTGTCTGAACATCGAAAGGAATAAAAGCATCAGATTGCTATAAACATCGAACCCCTCTGTGGATCCTACTTGTAACAACAATTTATAATGAGTCCTAATGAAACTTACCTTCTAGGTGCCACAAGGTTTTGATATGAGAGACTTTCTTGCCTCCCCCCCATAGAAAAAGGAAAAATATGATGATGATGAGGTCGCTCTCCAACTGTAAATTGGAGACAACTATTATAGAGGGAATCTCTTATAAAACTGGTAAAACTGCCTTCTTTAATTGACTAATAGACATAAGAACTGTGAAAAGGATTAGTCTCTTTCAGAACCAATATAATACTAAAGTCCTTAAGCTAATGCACTTAAGGCAAAATATATTAATACGGACCTGACATCAGTAATGGAGTATTCTACCAGGGAGATGTTTGGCAGGGATCCAAGGCCCCACAAAGGGTAAGGCTTCCTTGCCTCTAAACTGGGATACATGCAAGAAGAGAGGCGAGAAGGCCCTGCGGCTGAAGACCTGACATTAACATGTGAAAGATGTATTGAAACCACAATTGCAAGTGTACAGATGCCCTCTGGAATACCAGAGAGGTGTTACCAAAGGCCACTAAAACCAATTAAAGCAAATACGGGCCTCCCTGAGGCAAGCAAGCTCCACCATCAGCACCAGCTACAACACCTCACCTTCCTGGAAAAACTGTGCAACAATGGCAGCCATATGCCTGCATATCTCAAACCTATTGCTGTATTTGCTCTCTCTTTGGAGGAATATCCCATGGCTGATGCACACAAGCTTACATCCTCTACAGGTTAGATGTTTTATAAGCCACGTAAGACCCTGTCATAGTTAACAGGAAAAAATGTAATTCTGGATTAACATAGTCATCCAAACATATGTGTCTATACCAAAGTACCAACCATAACAATTGTACTATTTAAATACCTATAATATCTAATGCTTGTGCTTCATTAGTAGAGCGAAAGGTTATTCCTGGACAACTTGTCAGCCCATGAAAGGAAAACAGCCATAATTGACCAGAGTCCCGGAGACAACAGCTCCAGAGAGATGGGACTGTTTTGCTTCTCATCACCTGTGCCCCTTTTCTAAGCCGAGGGAACAATCTGCAGAAGAGGGGCCATGTAGAATGTTAAGGGGCCTGCGATTGGAGTGAATGGTGAAACTACATCAATGTAGTCTGGACACATATTTTGGATCAACTTTGATTGAACATACAACCCCGCACCCCCCCCCGCTGGATGGTGGGCTGTTGGGGGTTGGGGCACAACAGCCTGCAAATTGGTTTCATATGAAGGATGCTTGTACTCATGGATCATCACTTATAGCTAAAAAATGAAAAAAAAAACTGAGAGAAAGATGCAGGACAGTTATGGCAAAATGCATGATCTGGGATTGGGTGGGGGTAGGGGGGAAGGGAAAGGGAAATATGCCTGAAGTGAATTGGAAAATGATGTATGAAATGCACAAAGCATAGAATAAAAAAATAAAAATAAAAGGCAGAAAAAATAAAAAAAGAATAACTATTTAGAATTTTTTAATTATACAACTATTATAGCTTATATAACCTTGTCACTGTAAGAACTTACAGAGCTATACTTGACACCTCAGAAATTTTATTATTTATGCAAAAATAGATCCAAAATACTTTAAATTGAGTTGCAGGGTTATAGTTCTGTAGAGGAAGAAGGTTATTATGTTGTTATACAAAACACTTGTAAGGGAGAGAAAGCTCTCTGGGAAGGAGCACACAGCCATACTTTGGGGACATGTTTGTTTTTAGGGAAGTCCCTTTGTCAGTGGCCTTTACCATAATTGTAAATTATTGCTAATGACTCACTAAGCTAAGGCTTTAAATGTATGCTTTCTTTCTGATATCATCCTGTAAAGTTTTATGTGTAGCTCATGTTCTTTCCCGAAACAGGGAAAGTATAGGGGAATGAAAACAATAACACTAAAATAAATGCTAAGTAATGATAGTTTATGTGATTCTTTCATGTTAGTTTCAAAAATATTTACTAAAGGTACTAAAATATATATTACTGTCCAAAACAGAATTCTGTCTAATCACACTTATTATATCACATTGGAAAATTTCAAAAATTATTCATGGGGAAGCAATTATATTTCTGCCAGCTATCTATCTGTCTATTTATCTATCTATCTGTCTGTCTATCTATCTATCTATCTATCTATCTATCTATCTATCTATCTATCATCTCTTAACCTATCCATCTATCATCTATCTATCTATCATCTGTCTATCTATATATCTATCAAGTATCAAACAGATATATGCATCTACAAAACTCCCAACTCAAATACTTAGAAAATATAAGTATTTTATAAATACAATATAAATATATTGTAAAATATAATAAATGTAAAATATAAACAGTAAACTAAACTTGCCATCTGTTATTCAATGATGTTCTAAGGGTTTTGTCTTTTTAGCAAGTTATTCTGTTTAGAGTTTCCTTTTCTATGGATATTTACCAACAATGTCCTTCCTAACTCTAACTATTATGCAGTAGATGGCCTGACACACTAGGTTTCATTTATTTATTTTTGCATGACTAAACCTCATGGTCACTTCAAATTCAAATTGGTCATGAAGGATACTGGGTATTTTAATTATTTTTTTATATATAATGTTTTGAATATTATCATCAGGAAATGAATTTGCCAAACTGTTTTAGAAATTTATGCAGTATTACAAAAGAAATTTTAGATCTATTGATTAGTTTGCTTGGTGGAATCTCACTGTATGAGAGGAATGCTTAAGTACAGAGAAAGGAAGATACTCTTCATACACTGTGTAATTGCCCATGAGGAGGAATGATTCTCTTGCTTTCTTCCATTTATATTTTAGATGTTTTTCTTCCATTACCATTCATCAATTCCAGAGAGAAGGAAATCTTTATTACGATAAGGCCATTCATCTGAAAATCCTTTCTTATAGTTACTTAAGCTATGATCTGTCTTCCAGCACTAATTGATGCCCAGCTCTCCTGTAGAGAATTGTTTGATCTGATATAGTTCCCAAATAGTACCTAATTTTCCTGCTACCTCTTATTGAACTTAGGGAGGAGGGATAGGTGTTACTAATCCCCTTTCTATATATAATCTTCTATTACACACACACACACACACACACACACACACACACACACGGCCACCACCCATTATCACCAAACATCTACAGGTCCTTTCCTAATTGAAAAATAATGTAGTTTCTGAATCCTTTCAGCAATCTCCAACATGTGCTTTAATGGATTTTCTATGTCCTGGCCTTTTGTTTGTGCTGGTTTTTACTTCTTGACCTGCTCTTCTCTTGTCATTTTGATTTTCATGCTTCTTCAATGGCATAGTCCTGTGATCTTCTCATATAATTCTAAGTATAATGTTTCTGTTGCTCAAATATTAGCTCTTCTACTTTAGAGTGAAACTTCACACCAACTGCTGTGGTTTGTATTTAGAGGTTTTTCACATCCCCAGGGTTAAGGGTTTGGTTATCATCCTAGGATGGTATTAGAAGGTCATATAATTTTTGGGAGGTGAGGTCCAATGAAATAAAATTAGGTTATTGGGAACACCCTTTAATGGTCTAATGGTTTAAAGGTTTAATGGTTTAATGGTCTGTTTCTGTCAATCTGCTTCAGCTTCCATTATGTCACCTGTCTTGCTACAAAAACATTCTTTTTTTATTTTTGAAACCATGCTTTTTTTTTTTTACATATAGCAATGCAATTTACATATTCGATAATAATAAAATGGAATGACTTGATACAGTTTTAAACAGAAAGGGAGCAAAATTTTTAGTTACAAAGCCCCTCCTAGTAGAAAAACAAATCTAAAAAATGAATCTTTTTTAATTAGCTCAATATGAAATCAATCAATATGAAACCAATCAATATGAAAGACATTTTCCATGAATCAAGTCAAATTTTTATTGCAACTGATCATCAGTGGGATTTACAAAAAAGGCCCATTTTCATAATCACTGCCTCCAAAGAATAAAACAAGATGCATTCTTCTGGAATGCAAAAATACTTCATAGGACTTCAAAATGCAGAAGGCTGAATTCACATATCTTAGGAAAAAAGAACCCTACAGCAGGGTAGAAACTAGAAGAAATTAGCTTTGTATTCTCTCTTTTTAAAAATAAAATACTTTTATTGATGTTTTGTATATTTCATACATCATTTTTCAGTCCAGTTTAGACATATTCCCCTCTCCCAGCCCCCCACTCCACCCCAGTTCATGCATTCTGCCATACATATCTTACATCTTTCTCTCAGTCTTTTTAGAGTTTTTCTCTGCTGAGGTTTATTGTGTTGGGCAGAATTTAACTGTGTCAGTCAGTTCTTTGACTTAATTCTATGTTGTCCTTACCCATTTGTATTGCTCCAAAATATGCCTATATAAGCATCACAAAATAAACTGTATGTTAATTCCAAAGTATGTTTAGGATTTCACATCTTTTCACTTTAATTTTATATTACTCTAAAATATAATACATAGTTTCCATCCATATATAGTAATTACAATATCTGAAAATAAGGGGTAAGTTAATTCCTGAGCCAATTAAGAGATTTGCATTATAACAGCACAGTTGCTTTCAGATAAAAATAAAAAATAACAGTAACATAGCTTAGCTTGCCTTTCAACTGGGGATTTGGTGGTAGTATCCACAAATGAGGAAAACCATTCCCCTTTTGTTTTTCTGGGACTATGTCACTTCACTTAGCAAAATGGCTTTGACTTCCATCCATTTACATGGATATGCAAGTATCTCTAAATAGAATGTAGAGTCCTCTGGGTACATATCTAGGGGTGATATCTAGGTCATAGTGTAGTTAGTTATATTTTTAGTTCTTTGAAGAACTTCTAAATTGACTACAATGGCTGTATGCATGTACACTCCTTTCAGCAGTGACTAAGGGTCCCTCTTTCCCCATATCCTCTCCATCATTTGTTGTCATATATCTTTTATAAAACATATTTTTGAAGGCTCTGGGAGCTGAGGTTTGAACACAAAGAGCTGTGCAAGCAGTTGGAGCAGTCTATGTGCTGCCTCTGCAGCAGCTAAGGTCAGAGTTTGCATGGACTTGAGGGTCCAGTGAACAGGAGGAGTTGGCCCAGAAGGCCCTGGGAGCTAGGAGCTGAGGTTTGAACACAAAGAGCTGCACAATCAGTTAGGGTGGTCTAGTGCTGCCTCTGCAGCAGCTGAGGGTGGAGTATGTGTGGACCAGCCTGTGGGCTGAGCAAGCAACCCAACCCTCCCCCGCAACTGGAACTCAGTAGAGAGTGGCTGGCAACAGATGGAATACAGTGTTCAGAAGGTGTCATCCGGCTTGCTACCCACTCATCTCTTGAAGAACAGAAAGGGAAAAGTGAACTATACCTTCCAATATATAATCAAAATTGAAAGCCTAAAACCTAGACAAGTCAACACTCCATTCATAAGGAGAATACAACAAAGACACCCGAAGCAATCAAGGAAAGCAATCCTTCAGCAAGGTGAAGAGGTACTCAAAATTCTCAACAGAATACAGGCAGAAGGCCAACCACATGCCAAGAGCACAAGGAAAGAACAATATGGGAAAACCACAGAATAATTCCACACCAAACTGTATGGAGACACTGGAGAACTCCGACAATGGGATCTCCCTAGAGGTAACCCAGGACATAGATCCCAAAATAATAATCACAGATATACTCAAAGAAATCATAAAACTAAGGGGAGAGAATGAAAAACTCAGAAAGGACCTAGAGGAAGACAAGTACAAATGTCAGAAAGAACTAAAAGGAGAAAATGACAGAGTCTGGAAAGAGCTAGAGGGACAAAATGACAAACTCCAGAAGGAAGTGGAAACACTGAAAAGACCCCATGCTGAAATGATAAAGGAAACCAATGAGCTACAAGGAAAGCTTGAGAAGCTCCAAAAGGAAATGGAAATATTAAAGAAAATACAGGAAGAAATGAAAAAGGAAAATGAACAATCATCCAATCAAGAGGAAAGAATGGGAAAAAGCCTCAAAAGCAGACTGGAGGAAGCAGAAAAAAGAATATCAGACCTAGAAGATAACACAGAACAACTAAAAAGCTCAAGTAAAGACTATGAAAAATTTAAAAATACACAAGAGTGGAACAACCAGGAAATGTGGGACACTTTGAAAAAATCAAACTCTGCATCATAGGGATAGAGGAAGGAAAAGAATCCCAAGAGAATAGCATTGATCAGATTGTCAACAAAATAATAGAGGAAAATTTCCCCAAATTAAAAAAAGACAAACCCATGCAAATACAAGAAGCAAGTAGAACACCAAATAGACTAGACCATAAAAGAAACTCCCCCTGCCTTATCATAGTTTAAATGCTAGATACCCAAAACAAAGACAAAATCCTGAAAGCAACAAGAGAAAAACAACAAATTACATATAAGGGAAAACTGATCAGAATCACAGCTGACTTTCCCGCACAAACTATGAAAGCAAGAAGAACGTGGACAAAAGCATTCCCAGTGCTAAATGACTATACATGCCAACCCAGGTTAATATACCCAGCAAAAATTTGCTGATTCTCTTTGAAGGAAAGAGAAAAATCTTCCATGAAATAAACAAGATGAAAGAATACATGTCTAGAAAACCAACCCTTCAGAGAATACTTGAAGCAATTCAAAGGACAGAGGAGAGGAGCAACTACCTCCAGGCACCTTGAAAGAAAAATTTAAGCCGGGCGTGGTGGCACACGCCTTTAATCCTAGCACTTGGGAAGCAGAGGCAGGCAGATCTTTGTGAGTTCAAAGCCAGCCTGGTCTACAGAGTGAGTTCCAGGACAGCTGGGGCTACAGGGAGACCCTGTCTCGAAAAGACCAAAAAAAAAAAAAAAAATTTAATAAAAACAGAAATGCAGAAGTAGAAACCTACACAAAAAATGTAAACATATAAGATGAAAGGAAGCAACACATACCTCTCAATCATAACATTAAATATCAATGGATTAAACTCCCCAATCAAAAGGCATAGACTGGGAGAATGGATTATGAAACAAAATCCATCGATATGCTGTCTACAAGAAACTCATCTCACCCTTAAGGATAGGCATCAACTTAAAGTGAAAGGATAGAAAAAAATTTTCCAACAAAATGGTACTAAAAAGAAAGCAGGAGTTTCTATCTTAATATCAGACAAAATAGACTTCAAAATAGAAGCAATTAGAAGAGACAAAGAGGGCCATTATATCCTTATCAAAGGGAAAATTAACCATGAAGACTTCACAATCATGAATATATATGCACCAAACTCTGGTGCACTAACCTTTGTAAATACAACTCTACAGGAGGTCAAGGCACAGATTAACCCCAGCATACTCATAATAGGGGACTTCAGTACCCCACTGAGTACTTTGGATAGATCAACTGGACAAAGAATAAACAGAGACATTTGAACTGAACAAGACAATAAAAGAAAAGGACCTCATAGATATCTTCAGAATATTCCACCCAAGCACCAGAGAATATGCTTTCTATTTAGCACCCCACAGAACATTCTCCAAAATTGACCACATACTTGGACACAGAAAAAAACTCAACAAATACAAAAAATTTTAAAGAATTTCATGCATTCTATCAGACCATAGTGCAATAAAGCTCAATATCAACACTAGGATAAGCCCAGCCACTTATGTGAACACATGGTGACTAAACAACACACTCCTGAACAATGAATGGGTCAAGGAGGAAATAAAGAAACAAATAAAAGGATACTTGGAACTAAATGACAGTGAAAGTACAACACAACAAAACCTATGGGACACTTTAAAAAGCAGTCCTAAGGAGGAATTTTATAGCCCTGGGGGACTATAGTAAAAAAAAACAAAACAAAAAAAACCACATAAATGAGCTAACACTGCAGCTAAAAACACTGGAAAGACAGCAAAAAATAAACCCTAAATGCAACAGATGGGAAGAGCAGAAATCAATGAAGTAGAAACAAAGAAAACAATACAAAAAATCAATTAGTACAAAAGTTGGTTCTTTGAGAGAATAAACAAAATAGACAGACCCCTAGCCCAGTTAACCAAAAGAAAGAAAGAGCAACTCCAAATCAATAGAATTCATGATGAAAGGGGAAATGTCACAACAGACAGTAAAAAGATCCAGACAATCATACTTCAAAACCCTATACTCTACTAAATTTGAAAATCTAAGAGAAATGGATGAATATCTGCAATCCAAGGAATCACCAAAGCTAAACCAAGAGGAGATTGACAGCTTAAACAGATGCATAATACATGAAGAAATCGAAAATGTAATACGAAACCTCCCAACTAAAAACAGCCCAGGTCCAGATGGTTTCATAGCAGAACTCTACAAAACATTTAAAGAGGACTTACAGGCATTATTATTAAAACTGTTCAGAAGGATACAAGCAGAGGGAAATCTCTCAAATTCCTTCTATGAAGCTATCATCACTCTAATACTAAAACCAGGCGTGGATGCAACCAAAAAAAAAAGGAGAACTACAGACCCATCTTATTAATGAACTCAGATGCAAAAATTCTCAACAAAATACTTGCAAACCGTATACAGACCCACATCAAAAAAATCATCCACCATGATCAATTTGGATTCATACCAGAGATGCAGGGATGGTTCAACATACGAAAATCAATAAATATCATAAAACACATAAATGGACTGAAGGACAAAAACCAATTGATGCAGAAAAGGCCTTTGACAAAATTCAGCATCCCTTCATGATTAAAGTATTAGAAGGAATTGTACTGGAAGGATGATTTCTCACCATAACCAAAGCCATATACAAGAATTCCACAGCCAGCATCATCCTAAATGGAGAAACCCATAAAGGTAGGAACCCGTCAAGGCTGTCCCTTGTCACCACTCCTCTTCAATATAGTGCTTGAAACACTGGCTAGGGCAATAAGTCAAAAAAAGGCAATTAAAGGAATAGTAATTGGAAAAGAGGAAGTAAAACTATCCCTTTTTGCAGATGATATGATAGTTTACCTAAGGGGTGTTAAAACCTCCACCAGAAAACTCCTAGAAATGATTAAAAGTTTCAGAAAAGTGGCAGGATTCAAAATTAACCTAGAAAAATCAGTAGCATTTCTTTACACCAAGAACAAGCAACTGAAGAAGGAATACAAGAAGTCCTTCCCAATCACAAAAACCTCAAAAACAATAAAATGCCTAGGAATAAACCTAACCAAAACCACCAAAGATCTCTACAACAAAAATTATAAACTCCTGAAGAAGGAGATTGAAGAAGATATCAGAAGATAGAAAGACCACCCATGCTGACCGATTGGAAAAATTAATATAGTAACACTGTCCAATCTACCCAAATTAATATACAGATTCAACGCAATCCCAATTAAAATCCCAAGTCATTCTTCACTGGCTTGGAAAAAAAAAATTCTTAAATTCATATGGAAAAACAAAAGACCTCGAATAGCCAAAGCAAGCCTGAAAAGAGCAATATGGGGGGTTTCTATATCAGACATCAAACTGTACTCCCGGGCTGTAGTCATAAAAAGAGCCTGATATGGCACAAAACAGACCTGTAGACCAATGGAACAAAACCGAAGATCCAAACTTGAGCACATACAATTTCAGCTACTTTATACTTGACAAGGGGGCAAAAAGACTCAATGGAGGAAAGACAGCATCTTCAGCAAATGGTGTTGGCAAAACTGGATCACCACTTGTAGAAAAATAAAATTAAACCCCTTACCTCTCACCCTGTACATAAATAAACTCCAAATGGATCAAAGATCTCAATGTGAAACCCAAAACTCTGAAGGTGATAGAAGAAAAAGTTGGCAGCAACTTACAAGACATAGGTGTAGGAAAAGACTTTCTAAACCAGACAGCAGCTGCTCAGGAAATAATGTCAACAATTGACAAGTGGGACCTTATTAAACACAAAAGTTTCTGTGCAGCAAAGAAACAGTCAGGGAAGTGAAAGGAAAATCCACAGAGTGGGAGGAAACCTTCACTGCTGATTCATCTGACAAAGCATTAATTTCCAGAATATATAAACTATTCAAAGTAAGAAAACAAATGACTCACTTAAAAGATGGTATAAAGAGCTTAGCAAAGAGTTCACAAGTGAGGAATTAGAAATGGCCGAAAAAACATCATAAAAAGTGTTCAACATTGCTAATAATTAAGGAAATGCAAATTAAAACCACTTTAAGATATCATCTCACCCCGATAAGGCTGGCAAGGATCAAGAAAACAAATGATACTAAATGCTGGAAAGGGTATGGGTAAAGGGGAACACTCATCCACTGCTGGTGGAAATGCAAATTTGTACAACCACTATGGAAAGCATTATAGAGAACACTTAAAAGACTCAAAATGAGCCTACCATCTGACCCAGCCATACCACTTCTGGGCATATATCCATCAGACTCTTCCTACTACAGAGATACATATACAGTCATGTTTATTGCAGCTCTCTTCACAATAGCAAAGAGCTGGATCCAACCCAAATGTCCCTCAACTGATGAGTGGATAGAGAAAATGTGGTACATCTACACAATGGAGTTCTATGCTGCGGTAAAGGAAGATGACATCATGAAATTTGAAGGTAAATGGATAGAGCCAGAAGATTTTATGCTAAGTGAAGTAACACAATCCCAGAAAAACAAAAGATGAATGGTTTCCCTCATCTGTGGATGCTAGTACCAAGTACCTAGTTGTAAGACAAACTGAGCAACGTTAATGCTTTATTCCCCATTATCTAAAGACAACTATGCTTTTGAAATGTGGATCTCTAAACAGATTCTAGAGCTGACCTAACATTTATTTTCAGACCTTGGGTTTTTAGTACATGCGTGCTTCTTTTAGAGTATTATGGGATTAAAATGGAAAGATGTGAATCAAGAAATAACATACAGTTTGTTTCCATATGACACAATATTAATATAGCTGTAATAGGCTGGTGCAACCTAGCCTTTCTGGGTGCTTAACAACCATACTTAATGCCCATACCAATTCGGCCGAGGGACTGAAGGGATAACTTTGTTCCTTGCCCTCAGAGGTCAACCAAGTCTTAGGAGATTATGCATGGGGGCGTCTCTTGACATGTCCTACAGATGTGGGTCACCAGTCTTCCTGTTCAGGGACTTCAGCCAGTGTCCAGTCTAAAAGGAAAATCTGCTTATGCTTCAGAAAAGGAAGCCTGGTCTACCAAGACCTGCTTTTGTCCTTGAGTGGATGGAAATGGTGAATGAAAAGCTGAAAAAAGCAAG
>VZQC01001775.1:340350-365796 GCA_009823505.1 Rhizomys pruinosus | reverse complement strand
TATATATATATATATATATGAAGAATATAAAGTTATACTTCTTTTTACTGGCATGCAACTTTACAGTTAAAATGTGAATCTCTAAATGTGTTTTGGAATTAACCTATAGTTTATTTTCAGAATTTGTAATTTTGATTTGGGTGTGGAGTGTATATATGTATATTTTGGAATAATATAAAATTAAGGGGAACAAAAAAAATAGAGAAAAACCTATTCAAAGAACTTAAAACAATAAACTTGTTCATGGAAAGGGCTATAAAAGACTGAGAAAAATATGCAAGACAGGACTTAACATGTAGAACAGAATCCATGAGCTCTGGTGGGGAGTGGGGGGGGCGTGAGGAGTGGGCATGGATGGGGGAATGAGTCTAAATTTGATTAAGAAATGTTGTATGAAATGCACTCAATAAAAATTAACTTAAATATTTTTATTATTATATTTTATGCATCTGGATGTATTGCCTGCATGTATATAAGTGTATAAGTACCTGTGTCCCGCAATGCTGCTGGAGGTCATAAGAAGGTGCTGGATCCCCTGAAACTGTAGTTAACAATGGTTGTTAGCTTCCTAGTGGGTGTGGGAACTGAACCCAGGTCTTCTGCAAGAGCATCCAACTTTCTTAACGACTGACCTCTCTTTCTCCAACCCCTGTGGTCAGATTTCTTGCTAGCCATTCTGACTGTGGTGAGGCAGTATCTCAATTTAGTTTTAATTTGCATTTCCCTGAAGAATACAGATTTTGACCACTTTAAACAATTATTGGCCATCTATGTTTCTTCCTTTGAAGCCTGTCTATTTTATTACACATGTGATGATTGGCAGCTTTGGTTCCTTGGTGTTTACTTTTTGTAGTTCTTTGTAAATTCTGGATATTAGCTCTCTCTCTGAATATAGCTGATGTAACTTTCTCCCATTCTGTGGTTTGTCTTTTTGCTCTGCTGATATTTATTTTGATGTGCAGAAACTTTCAAATGTCCGAAGTCCCACTGTCGATTGTTGGGGCTAATTCTAAGCTACTGATGTTCTGTTCAGAATGCTATTTTACCTCAATATCTTGAAGAGTGTTTGCTTTCCTCTAACAGTTTTAGTGTTTCAAGTTTAATCTACTTCAAGTTGCTTTTTGTACAGGGTGAAACATGCTGATCACCTGCATTTTTATGCACATGGATATCGAGTGTTGTCAGTGTCATTTATTCAATAGGTTCTCTTTTCTCCTTTGAAAGTTTTTTTTTTCCTATCTTTGTCAAGAATTAGGTGGCTGTATGTTTGTCTCCTGTCCCCTTGATCTAAAACCAGGAAACTAGACAAAGAAGCACATTCTCCCTTTTCTCTTATTCAAGACAGTGCTTAACAGTCTTTTTTAATAATCTAACTATTGCTATTTTCATACAATACAATTTGATGGTATTTAGATCTCTTCTATTTCTGTCTCTCTTTATTGCACACAGCCCAACCAGCCCAATTCAATGTACTCATATATCCTAACAAGTCTATTTGTGTCCCCAAATGTCCTTCCCTGTGGGTCCATCCGCTGGAGCCTGGTCAACCTGTCAAGAATCTCATCCTTGAAACTATGTGCCTCGCAGCGGCCAATGGTTGCCACACTTTTCTTACCTGCTGAGGGTTTCCCACTCAGTTCTCTGCATTTGCTTTTGGTTACACAATTTTCTCTGCTTTGCAACTGTTCTTTTGAGTATCTATGAGTGCACCTCCATCTCTATTCAACTTGTATTTAAGTGTCCTCCTGCTGAGTCCTAAAACTAAAATTTTAGCCCCTTCTAAACACTCTTTGATAATTCACTTATGTTTTTGTTATTTCTGTAGTACTTTTACTTTTTAACATAATATAGGATTTATAGTTTTGCTATACACATATCTTCACTGCTATATCCCAGTGTTCAGTACAGAGGCTTGTTTGAATTACTTTATCTTATGTTCTGGTTTCAATTACTTGAGAATCCTACTCTTACATGGTCAACTTTAGATACCATTATATCTGATACTTTTCTTGGTGAGAAAAAAAAAAAAACATACCTCAGTTTTACTCTCTAATCTTGAAACAAAATGCCCTGAAATGTATAAATTGTCAAAAAATATCTGCATAAGGGGTCATTTCAGGTAACACTGTTGCATGCTGCTAAAATACCCATCCTATCAGACCCTGTTACCTGCCATCAAGTCTACCTGCTTCCTTATGCTGACACTAGTGGGCTTTTCCTTTCTTGATTGCTACTGTTCAAATTGTCTAAATCTCTTCCCAAAATGCCTGATTTTGGTATCTTAAAAGAAGCCTTTGTAGCCAAGCCTTTATGGTGACAAATGAGTGTAATTGCCCTGGCCCTCATTCAAAGGGATTTGTGCTAAGATAGTAATTGCTAGCTCAGCAGTGGTTTTCAAAGCAGCTGGCTGGAGGAAAAAGAGAAGGTTTTACAGCAGATAGAAAAATAACAATAGAGTCATTTGCAAACTTACAATCAACCACCTGTTTTTCTACCCAGAGTGAAGATCTTTTAACACCAAGGACTAGGGGCATATATGGCTCCTTTTGCCATTCATTTCCATTAAAAGTTTTCTGAGAAATTTATTTTAAGATGGTTCTTATAGAAATATAATACAGTAAAAGACCTGAGAACTCACAATGGAAATTATCAAATAATGCATTAATTAAATCTTGACCAACGGACCATAATGGGTTTAGGAAAAGGAGAAGTTTCCTGGAAGGTTCTAAGGGAGTGGGCTTAGTATCTACAAGGAGAAAGGCGAGAAGGCTGAGCCTAGATTCAGAATGAGGGTGATCTGGAATGCCAGATATGGTCTGGATTGGTACCTGGAGTCACCCAGTGACCCGAAGAAGTCCCACTGGATGTTGGACAATGCAAGGTAAACAAAATCTCCATTGGTGCTAGAAAGTGGATGAGACTGCTGTTTGCTCGACTCCAGTGTTCCTCAATGATTTCTCAGCCGAGAGGCAGCAGGAGTGGACACAGAGAGAAGGCACCAGGGAAGTGCACAGTGACTGTAAACCAAGCCTGTCCTCAGCATGGGCTCTGCTTTGTCAGAACCCTGGAAACAACATCAAAAGCAGACAGGACGATCTGTGCTGGGGACATCTCTGTTTGCACTGTCAGAAGCAAAGGAAATGGAAAGAGGAACACAGAGGTAGAGGTAAGATGTGGAGTTCTAGTGAGGTGAAGCCTCCAGGAACAAGGGTGTCACCAAGCCAGGCAGGTAATTTGAGCATTCTTGTCCCCTTGCCTTCTTGGAGGTGTTTTAGATTGCCTTTTCCCAGGAAGCTCACAGCTGCTTTTGATGATAAGGCTGAGCTTTTGTGAAAGGCCTCTAGAGAGGGAAAAGGGTGCTTTTAAATAAAGAATTGCAACTCACTGCTGGCTACATTTTGTATATGACTGTTCCAGTTCATAATTTTTATGCTTTTATCGCTTGATATCCATTTTATTACTTCATAATTTTTAGCTACCACCTATAACATTCTGACTAACCACACACAGTCTGAGCATATTAAGCACACCCTATAAATGTGTGTAAATATTTATTCAATTTTTAAGTATAGTAACTTCAAATTCTATTTCTGAATCCTCTCAGTTTGACTCTCCTGGTGCCCGAGTTTTTTCCTATCTTGTCTTCATCATTTCTTGGTTTTCTGAAATGTCTCCTTACATCACTCAAAATGTGGCTTAAAGCATAGATTTGGTGGCAGCATGCGTTTGATCGCAGCACTCAGGAGACAGAGGCAGATAGACTTCAGTGAGTTCAAGGTCAACCTGGTCTATAATTTCAGGCCAGCCCCAAACACACACACACACACAGACACACACAGACACACACACACACACACACACACACACACACACACACACACATATATATATATATATATATATATATATATATTTGTAGTGCTACCCTGTCTCAAAAAATCAAACCACAACAAAAGACAAGTTATTAGATAAAATGTGTTAATGTAAAGCTTAAGAATGATGTACCTACAGACAGAATTTACTTTTATTCCTAACAAAATAAAATTGTAAGTACTACTGCTAGGATACAATCGAGAATGAGTTCTTTTCCACATGGCTATGTCTATATGAGTCAAAGCCTGGTGCTCATTTTCCTTCCATATAGTCTCCTCCTCATTTCTTTGTTATTCAAGGGTTCTGGCCTCCCACATGTGTTTCTTCTTAGCCTTGACACTCCTGGGATTAGTCATTCCAAAATCAACCAGCTATACCATGAAGAAATGAGAAGGGGGACACGAAGGGACTCACCTCTGAGTTTTCTTCCACTGGAAGCTTGCCTGCACAAATCTTTGCTGACTTGGTAACTCTGTAATGTGCTCTAAAACATTTTATCTTTTATTTAAAATGCTTGCTTGCTTTAGTCTTTATTCCTAAGGGTAGAATTAATCTATAATAAGCTAGTCCACTACTGTTTTATTTGGAGATTCTCTGCATATCAAGGACACATCTTTTCTCCTTTTTATTTCATATCCCAGAACACTCTCATTATCATGTCTTCTCCTTAAATAATAAACACAGTTCTTTTTAACATCCAGTACACAGCTGTTGGATCATAACATAATTAGATGACTTTTTCTATAATTTGGGATAAATATCAGGTCAGTCTATAGAATGTATCATCATCATCTAGAGAGTATGTTAAAATAGCGAGATATGTCTTCTTTGAGGTTACCTTCTGGTTCAGAGGCTCTGGGAAAGGCTGTTAAAATCAGTATATCATACATTCCAAATGATGCAGGACCACACTGTCAAAAGAAGACCAGGTAAGTTAGAAGTAACAAACGCATTTATAGACCTGCTTCAATGAAGCAATAGGATTTTATGGTCAGTAAGTATTTTACTGTTAGGATTCACTTTTCCTTTACATTTTTACTACAATTGGCTTTTTATTATGAACATGCAGTTACCTGTTTTATTTGGTCTATCATGTGAAAAGTGTATGTGTTCGCTTCTCTTTTTGTTTTTCACAATCCAAGGAGAAATATACAAATTAAATTATTAAATGCTGTCAGTTCCAAGAGTATTAGGTTGGATTGAAGTTTCTTACCCACTTCCCCATATCTCTGCTGGGATTTTGTCTAGTTTGAGCATTCATGGGACCTATGCATGCTGTCACCATTGCTGTGACTTCACACGAGTAAATGACCATTTCCCTCCTGGAAAACTGTTTCCTTCTGGTCATTCTCCACCTCTGCCTCTTGCAATCATTCTGCCCCTTCTTACCCCAATGAGCCCTGAGCCTTCAGAGGCAGAAGTTTGATATAGGTGTCCTATTTGTGGATAAGTACCCTGCAGCCTCATGTTCTCTGCACAGTGACCAGTTGTACATTTCTGTGTTAATCACCTGCTTCTTAAAGGAGGTTCCTTGTTGAGAGTTGCAAGATGTATTCCTCTATGGGTTAGGAGTCAGTTTAGTACAATAACAATTTAGTAGAAAATTGGTATTAGGCTCTCCCCTATGTCCTATGACCTGTCTAACCTCAAGTTTCTAAGCCTGATATCAATGGCAGGCATGGACTCCATCCTATGAAATGGACCTTAAATCTAATTAGAACATGGTTACTCCCAAATATTCATGCCCCACTTCCACTAGTGGGCATGCCTGGCAGGCCATTTGTTGTATTTCACAGGATTCACAGCTGAGTTAGGTTGAGTATTATTGCTTTCTTTTGGACAGGTCCATAGCACCTTTCAGCACTATGAATGCTAGCCATAGATGAGCTCTGCAGTCAGCACCAGCTTGATTTTCCCTTATTTGTTCTACAGTTCATGTATGTAGACTCTTCAGTAATAGGGTCTTACCAGCAAGTTGTGATGGGTAACCAAGCAGGGGCAGTGGCCAGGATTGTTTGAGAATGTGTGCTTGCCTGAGCTAGGGCATGTGTGGGATAATATTTTGGGGTCATGAGCCAAATCACAAGACTTCTCTGAGCTGTGAGCTGGGAGGACATGTGACAGTGTGAAGGTTTGGGATAGGCTGCTGTGATGTGATGTCACACAGCCAGGTCCCAGCCTATATAGCTGGTCACGCTGGCATAATGAAGAGCATTCCTACAAGCTTTGCCACCTGATTGAGGCCTCTGAGTTGTTATTACAGACATGCTTTCCTGAACTAGATTGATCATGATATTAATCTTTCAGCTTGCTTTTCAGCATATCCAGTTGTGGAGCTGGATCCAATGACCAGTTGGGGGTCACAAAGGTTAAAAGCTTCTGGCCATGAGTTTTGCCACAGAAGCCAGCAGCTTCCTGACTGGGTTCAACCATGGTGCCATGGTTGCCTGCCGGCTGCAAGACTGATAATCTCAGGCAGGGGTTTGGCTATGGGGTCAGCGTTACCTGGATCCCAGCAGCGTCCTGGACAGTAGGCACTCATGCCTTTTACGACATGAGGATCTACGGGAGACCTGATTTCTATACAGCTTTTCTAGAGGCCTTTAATGTTACATGTGTCTCCTTACACTCCCCCTCTGCCCCACCTTCCCATTCGTCACTCCATTTTAATCCTTCCAACTGTAATGGTCCCCATTTTCCTTTCAGATTCCTGCATCCTTCCACCCCTGCCAGGAAGCCCCCACCCCCACCCCCCACTGATGGCCATTTATTAGCTTCTTCATCTCTCTGGAGTTTAAAAGTGAAACATGCATATCTAAGATTTCAAGATAATGTCCAGGTGTGTGAGAGAACATGTGACACTTGTTTCTATGAGTCTGGGTTACCTTACTCAGGATAATTGTTTTCAGTTCCATCCAATTACCTGTGAATTTCATAATTTTGCTTTTTAAGAGCTGCATAATATTCCATTGTATATGTGGGACATCTTCATTATCCACCCATCAGTTGATGGATATCTAGTGTTTTTGACAATTTGGGGCTATTATGAAAAAGTATCAATGCTCATCAGTGAACAAGGTTTCCTGTATTAGGTTGTAGTCACTAGAAAATCAATATGGAAAGTCATTAAAAAGCTGGAAATTGATTTACCATATGATGCATCATACCACTCTTGAGTATACACCCAAAGACTCTACATCTTTGCATATCTTTTAAAATAAAGTGGTGTTGGTTTTCCTGAGAATTATTCTTTCCTATGAATATTCTTTTCTTTGTCTCTTCAAATATGTAATTATTTCCCACTGGACTTGGCAATGATAAGAGGCAGAAAGGCCTTTCACCTGCCCATTTATCCAACAAGAACCCCTTTCTCTTCTCTTGTGTGGAAAAAAAAGACAGACATTGTAAGTGTAAAGCATGTATGTGACAGAGTGAAGAGACAGCAGGCTACAGTGGATGGTCCCATCTCACTCCCTCAATCTATATCAGTTACAAACAACAATAGTATGTTCAATGAGGACACTTATGAAAAACAAGACAACATTCTTAGTACTTTACCTTGTAACAATTTGTATAGATTGAAAGACAATAAACTCAAAGGTCAGTCTTCAGAGTCTTCAACCTTTCCTGTTCAATATAAAATAACCCAGAGTTTATTTTCATTTTTGATTTATTTTTGGATACAGAGCAGTCATAAAAAGAGAAGTTGCACATTTCATCAGATTACATAAAAGTAAAATTTTTATTAATTTCAAAATAATGATTAATGTAATTTAATTCACAAGTAAAATTTGATCTGCTAAAATGGCCACAATTTGGGCTGTCTGAACAATCTCTTCCAGTGAAACTTACAGAACTTTGTTACTTTAAAGAAGCATTGTCAACAATTTGCTTGTAACACATTGTACCTGTTATTTAATTCTATAGGCTGTGCCTTTCATTCTCAGGAGTCTGCTATGTATAGGGCCTCACTGTGTCAGAACCTGGCAGAAGGTTTCATCATGTAAGAGTGGATGCCAGAGAGCCAGGTGAGCTAGGCTTGTTGCACAACAGCCCAGTTCAGGTGACTAGCTGCTCTCCTCAGACCCAGGATACCTGCTTAATGGGAGCATTGCTTCTGTCTGACAGCAGCACTTTCTCCTCTTCCTCCCTTCTTTCTGAGTGCCAGGCAATGTCTTCTTCATGTCTAGGCTGCCTTACAAAGGTCTCACTACCTCTACATTTTTGATTCATTGAGATCATGCTTCTACAGCCACACACCTGTATAGACAGTTTGCAAAACACAGAAGCACAGTTACATTATTAAATATATGTGAGCCGTTTGTCAGCAGCCCCCAGAACCATGGAAGTTGCACTTCCAGCCTCCAACAGCTTACAACCCTCCCAGTCACAGCAGGCTTGTTGTCCTCTAAAGCAGCCATTACCCTGATCATTTGTGTAATAATAATCCCTCTGTTTATCTCCTTTTCTCCATTCCTACAATAATACCCTAATAATCACTGCAGTTCCCATGAAATAATTCATAAATATGTATTACCGTATGTCTGCTTGTTTCAACAAACGAGTTCCACAAAAATCATTCCTGTTGTTCCACATAGCTATAACAGTAATTTTAGTTGTTGGATAGTCCTAGACCATCATATATTCATATATGAAACGTACACTGGGTGACCAACAATTTCTTAGTATTTTCAAATGCTGGTAACTTGTATGCTACTCAAAAAGCTGCTGCAAACATTCATGTGTGGGGGCTGCAGTGTACTTACATCCCTTCCTGCATGAGTTGGCACCATGCACATGATACCTCAACTCTCACAGCCATGTAAACAAAATACACTGCTGTAATACCTCACCAAACTTTGAAATTTCTTTGAATTTTTTCTTAGATAGTGTTTCCATGTAGCCCCAGCTGGCCTGGATAGACCAGGCTGGCCTGGATCTCAAAAAGATTTATTTACCTTTCCCTCCCAAGAACTAGTATTAAACATTTACACTACTGTGCTTGTCTCTCTTTATGAGTTTTTAATTGTAGCTGCTGTGGGATAGTCAGGACTTTCAGTTTTCTAATTTTTTGTCTTTGTTAGTTTTCTAACATCTGTTTAGGATATCAAGAAGTAACATTTTGCAGAACAATTTCACATTAAAAACAGTCAATTTAGATAACAATAATTATTTACTTAGACTTTACGTTTTCTGTATATTAAATTCATATGATCAATAAAATTATGGCTTTAATTTATGTTCTAAGGCTAATATTTAAAATTCTACAAACCTCAGTACTTTCAACAATTCACCATTTAGTCCATTCCATTCCTTATTAATACCTTCATGTGGAATAGACATTTTCTTCTATTACAACATTCAATCTCTTCTCATAAACATGTGTTGAATTTATCAGATACTAACTCTGAATACTTGAGATTATCATACAGTTTAAAACTTTCCCTTCTTTATGTTGTGAAGGAATTGACACTATTAAATATCAAGGCATAGGTAATTTGATTAATGAGTTTAGATCTTTATGCTACTTAATGTCTGATTCTAATGTAAACATTCATCTCCTGAAGAGCATCCTTGTCAGTGTAGTTCTTTAGATCATGGGAACCTTGTGAAGTAATCTGGGGACTGTTCAGTTCTTAATACTCATCTGTGAAAGGTTTTGCAATTATTAAATTATTTTTTAAAGATTATCAGAAACTGAAAATGATTTCAGCCTCTTCAGAGTATTGATTGCCATTGTTGGGCTATCCAGGCTGTATCATGGAGACCAGTAAAGGAGGATCAAGACAAGATGTGGTGCTTACTGGACCTCATTTGGTGACCATGGTTGTGGAGCACCAGGTCAGGACTGATGGTTGTTTGGGCTTGCCAAGGAGGAGGATTCGAACATGACATTTTTCAGCCTAATAAAAGAAAAATAGAAATCATAAGCTGAAGATGCTAAAAGATATATATGGCATGCATATATACATAGTTTGGAGTGATGCATACTAGAAGGAACAACAACAACAACAATGACTGGATTAAAGAACCGACTGAAATGGTGAACTTCTGATCAAAACAGTGAACTTATGCACCTAAATTTTTAAAAGACACTGAGAAAAAGATGAAAAATGTTTGGCAGAACATGTGAGCTCTGGTGGGGGGCAGCAAGGAACAGGGAATGGTCTAGACTTGACTGGAAATTTTCTATGAAATGCACAAAGGTTCAATAAAAATTGGCTTTAAAAATAAATAAATAAATAAAAATATTTGAAATATGGAAGAAATTGTACTTTTTTGTAAATATAAATCTTATTCTCATTTAGAAAATAACATGGTCACTTTTATGATAAAACTTATTTGATAATTGCTTTATTATCCCAATACAGAGAAAGGGTGATTATATATAAGTACAGCAAATTTCTTATAATTTCCACTGAACTTGAAATCAACCTGTTCTCTTTTTTGGTGAAACTTCAGGGCTTTAGTCTTAAGAAACTAATCATAACATATTAACATTTATGCCTTAATGTGGTTAACAAATTAGAGTCTATTCCCAGTATATTGCTCCATAATTTATGATTCAAGTATGTGCTAACTTCAGCAATATGGTCTAAGTGTCAAGTTTTGGAAGATAATCAAGACTAGTGCCATGAAGTATTTGGGGCTAATCTGACCCCATTGGCCAACCATTTGAGGTGATGGAACTTCTACAGTAGTAAGTTTCAATGTGCTATGTCTAAAAATTTTTGGTGTCTGTTTCCATCCCTATAATCCCTCCATTACTCTGCCCACCCATTACTGATTCCATTTGAGCCTGACTCTACCACTATTCCCATAATCCCTTTATATCGCTGAAATTTTTATCCCTTCCCTTGAAAGATTCTTCCTTCACCCTTGGCATGTTACCACTTTTCTAAAACCTGGAGTATTCCAAGCGAAACACACATATCTAAAGATTGAAAATTAACAACATCATATGAGAGAAAACATGCAATGTTTGATTTGGGGTCTGGTTTACCTCATTCAGCATGATTGTCTTCAGTGCCATCATTTAATTGTGAATGTCATTATTTCGTTTTCTAAATAATATGCCATTCTCTAAATATACCAGTTTTCATATACATTCATCAGTTGATAGTCATCTATGTTGTTTCCATTTTCTAGATGTCGTGATTAGGACAATAATGAAGTAGCATAAACAAGTATCTCTGTAGTAGGATTTAGATTCCTTTGGGTATATACCCAAGGACAGTATGGATGGATTCGTGGTATATCTATTTCCAGATTTTTGAGGAATAACCACACTGGGTTTCCTTATCTGCTGGACCAGTTTGCACTCCCAACTATAGCATATACGTTTTCCTCTTCCCCAAATCTTCATTAGATTTGTTGTCATTATTCAATTTATTTTACTTTCGTCATTTTTTTTGAAACAGGTTCTACCTATAGCCCAGTTTGCCTGGAACTTACTTTGTAGACCAGGACAGCCTTGAACTCAGAAATCCACCTGCCTCTCTTGAGTGTTGGGATTAAAGGCATAGGCCCTGCTGTAATTATTTATTTTTTATTGATTTTTTGATGTATTTCATACATGACGTTTTAGTCAAGTCTTAATCGCCATGATACCCACTTCTCCCTTGGCACAACCCCACAGCCCACCATCTCAGGGGCTCAAACTTGCTTTCATTTGTGCTAGGGTCCATTGCACCACATTACTCTCCCTGCTCACTCCTCAGCCCAGCCCCGCCCCTGAGCTCTAGTCAGTTTATCCTCTGGAGTCTCTTTTTAAAAATGGCCAGGTCTTCCTCATTCAACTTCCATCTGCTGCCAGTATTTCCTCAGCTAAGCTTTGGCTGTGCTACTCATTTCTGCAGTTCTGTGCTGGGTTACTGTCCAGCTGAGCTTTCATGGGTCTTGTGCATACTGATACCATTCTGTAGGTTTATATGAACAGGATCCAAAGAGCTTGTAAGATTCATTTTCCTTTGGTCTTGCATCATCTCCCTGGCTCTTACAATCTTTCTGCCCCTTCTTCCCACAATGTACCCTGAGCTCTGTGTGGGTGAAGCTGAATATAGGCAGCCTGTCTGTGGAACCACACTCTGGAGACTCCTAGTCTTTATGGTTTGGCCATTCAGGCTCATTTGAGTTCCTGGTCTCCTGTTGCACGGAGGAGCTTCCTTAACGAGTGTTAAGAGGTAGTTAATTGCTTGTTCTTCATTAGTAGGATCGAAAGGTTATTCCTGGACAAACTGTCAGCCCATGAAAGGAAACAGCCAGAATTGACCAGAGTCCAAGTCAACAGCTCCAGAGAGAGTGGACTGTTTTACCTCTCATCCACCTGTGCCCCTTTTCTAAGCCTAGGGAACAACCTGCGGAAGAGGGGGCGTGGTAGAATGTAAGGGCTGCGATTGGGGTGAATGGTGAAACTACAGCAATGTAGTCTGGACACTCATTTGATCAACTTGATTGAACAAACAACCTGTCACCCCCCACTGGATGGTGGGGCTGTAGGTGTTTGGGCACAACAGCCTGCAGATAGGTTTTGCATGAAGGATGCTTGTACTCATGGATTATCACTTATAGCTAAAAATGAAAAAAAAAAAAAACTGAGAGAAAGATGCAGGACAGTTATGGCAGAATGCATGACCTGGGATGGGGTGGGGGTGGGGGGGGAGGGAAAGGGAAATAAGCCTGACCTGAATTGGAAAAAATGTATGAAATGCACAAAGCATCAATAAAAACTAATTAAAAAAAAAAAAAAGAGGTAGTTAATGCCTTCTGTGGTCCTCGTTCCATGATGCTTGAGTCTTGTGTGTAGAGGCTGGATTGTATTTGTATTGCATAGCCATGAATAATTCACGGACCATATCTGTGTGTGGACAGTCGTAGGAATATTCTCATCTAGTGCAAAAGAAACTTCTTTTCTGAGTGGTATCTGGCATATTTGTCTGTAAATGTAAGGATACTTCTTTTGTAGTTACCAAAATGTTACCTTAGCCTAGGAGTGTGTTAAACTTGTGGAATAGTCTAAGATCTATGACTTCTTCAGTTGTGTGCATTTGGCTATGTTAACAATATCACATGTGTGTTTCCTCCCACTAAGTGGGCTTTAGGCCCAATTGGTTAGCCGTTGATTTTCCAGAAGATAAAAGTGCTGCTATTGCACTGATGTTGCATGCTGTGCTGGTAATTACCACTGATGTCTTGTCTTCAGGCTGATGTTGGACCCTTTGTGACTTGCATGGTGCTCTCCATAGTTATGAGAGCTTCAAGGGTGGTGGCTTCCAGGTCAGATCCAGCTCTATTGCTCAAGATCCAGTCTCTGAAGCATGTTCTGTGTTTAGCAATAGGATCTTACCTTCAGGTTCTGGGAGGAAATCAATGGGCTTTGGCAATACCCTGTGGAAATTTGGGAATCTCTTGTCCAATGACTCAAAGGAAGGTTTCTCCTGTCTGCTACCATTTCTTGATATGCAACCTTCATCTTTGTATATGGACTCATGTAGAGACATTGTATGTGTAATTTGTCAACATATCGTTAGACTAATATAATTCTCTTAGGTTTTTTTTTTTTTTTCGTAACCCCAGGAAGCCATTATTTATCTCTCCTCTCTCCCTTTTCCTGTCTAGCCCTCCCTCCATGTCTTCTCCATTTCTTCTGCATTAAAGTGTCTCCATTTCTCCCTTGATACTGGAAGTCTCCTACGGCCCCAATTCTCCTGGGTTAATTTTTCACCCCCTTTTCCTTCTTATTCCTTCTATAGCCCTTCTTCAACTCCCTCCCATTTACATACCCTGAATTTATCCATTCTTCCCTTAGTACCATCTGTCACCTACTAGCCTTATATCTTAGGTTCCCTCTTTCCTTTTTCTCTTCTAGTTCCTTTCATTGACCTGGTTCTTGCAGTAGCATAGATATATACTTTTAAGGATTTGCAGCTAGGACCCAAATTCAAGATGTCATCTTTCTTTACCACTTCTTAGAACTCCACTGTGTAATTGTACCACATTTTCATAATCCACTCATCAGTTGAAGGAAAATTAGGTAGTTTCCAGCTCTTTGTTATTGTTAAATGAGCAGCAATAAACATGGAGGTGCAAGCATCTCTGCAAGAGGACAACTCCTTGGGTATACACCATTTGACTAGGTCAAATGGTAGGTTCATTTTTAGTCTTTTAAAAGCTCTCCACACTTTTCATAGGGGTTGTATGAGCTTGCAATTTCACCAATATTTGGTATCATTTGTTTTCTTGATCATATCCAGATTTACAGGGTTAAGATGTAATTTTAAAGAGACTTTAATTTACATTTTAATGAGACACAGCTTTTCAACCTTCCAATATGGACCGAAGATTCATGTCTCTCCAAGAATCCTCCAAACCTTCAGTGCCATATGGGACTGCTGAGACATCCAGCTTGTGGACTACTCGGGTTTCAGCCTCTTCAGAGTATAGACTGCCATTGTTGGACTACCCAGGCTGTATCATGGAGAGCAGTACAGGAAGATCAAGATAGGATGTTGTGCTTACTGACCTCATTTAGTGACTATGGGAAGGGAAAACCCCAGTGTGGAGCACAAGGGCAGAACTGATGGTTGTTTGGGCTTGCCAAGGAGGAGCCTTCAAATATGAAATCTTTCAGCTTAATAAAAAAAATCATAAGCTGAAGATGCTAAAACCTATTTATGATATATGTGGCATGCATATATGCATATTTTGGAGTGATGCAAATTGGAAGGAATAACAACAACAACAAGAGTTGGTCAAAGAACTGACTGAAACAGTAACCTTCCGCATCAAAAATTTTAAGAGACTGAGAAAAAGATGAAAAACATATTTGGCAGAATGCTTGAGCTCTGGTGGGGTGGAGGAGCAAGGAAAGGCGCATGGGTCTAAATTTGACTGGAAATTTTGTATAAAATGCACAAAGCTTCAATAAAAATTGGCTTTGAAAGAATACATTTTTCTTAATTTCTAACAATATTGTACACTTTTATTTTGCTTTCCTAATTTTTTATTTGATCAGTTTGTAAAGTCAGGAAAAAAGCATAAGTTGTATCCATGTAAACCCAATTACAAACATCTGAGTCTAGACCCTGGTAAAATTCATGGTCTCCAAGTCCAATTGAAAAGGTTTGCTTGCATTTTGACCTATAGATTCCTAAGTTGTATTACACATACCCATAAACAGGAGCCAAGGCATAAGCTTTCATTAAATTTACACAAACTGTTTCTCATTGACTGTATGCTACTTATTTGGGAAGGAAATTTAAGCTTAGCTCCTTTAAATTGTCCTACAAGTAAAAGAAAGTGTTATAATGTGATGTTTTATAATTCAGAAAAATCTAGAGAACATTCGTGTACCTTAACCCAATACAAATTATAAATAAAACAATTAACATTTTATATTCCCAATTAGTTCAATTGTATTACAATTTTCACCAAAACCTACACCTAAATTTAACTAATCTAAACATTTCACTAAGCCTTAAAATATCCTATACTTTGTGGATAAAGCTTGGGTAGAGTTGAGTACCTGCTAAATAAATTTTACCCAATATACACTTTGCTCTTTAAAGCTGTATGACTAGACTATGACTTCTACTTATTTGCGAAGTAAATTTAAGCTTAGTTCCTTTAAATTGTCCTACAAGTAAAAGAAAGTGTTACACTGTGATGTTGTATAATTCAGAAAAATATAGAGAACATTTGTGTACCTTAACCCAATACAAATTATAAATAAAACAATTAACATTTTATATTCCCAGTTAGTTCAAATGTATTACCATTTTCAACAAAACCTACACCCAAATTTAACTAATCTAAACATTTCACTAGGCCTTAAAATATCCTATACTATGGGGATAAACGCTTGGGCAGAGTTAATATACCTGCCTAATAAATTTTACAAATATAACACTTTGCTCTTTTTAAAGCCATATGACTGAATTATGCATCAGAAGAATCAAGTCCAGTTAATGTTCCTTTTTCTCCATCTTTCTCTCCCTCTTTTGTTCTTTCTTATTTTGCATTTGTGTATAAATCTCTACTGAAATAATACCTCTCTATATAAATTAGTTATTTTTTAAGTTACCTTTTAAACTGCAAATCTTACAGAGAGAATTTTAATGACTATCTTCCTCCAAGCTCTGGCCTTCTTCGAGGCCTGGCATGAAAACTTGCTTTAAGGAATTTTTCAGTATCTAGCTCTTTTATTATTTAGTTCAGCATGCCTTCTATAATAAAACGATTTGCAAGCATTTGTGCCACCATGCTCCACCACAGCCCAAGGCTTCCCACCATCCAGCTGAGGGGCTTGAATGTTCAAGTTGAGCAATAATGTCCAGACTATATTGATCAATACTTTTACTGTTCGAACCCAATCACAACCCTTACATTCTACCACTCCCCTCTTCGCAAGATTTTTACCTAAGCTTAGAAAGGGGACACAGGTAGAGTGAGAGTGCCACAGTCTACTTTGTGGTTGTGATGCTATGTCATTTTTTGACTCTATCTTAGTTCTGGCTTTGGTTTTCCTTTCATTGGGTGACCGATTTTCCAGGGTTAACCTTTCAATCCACTAATGAATCACACGCGATAGATATATAGCATAACTTGCTGTTACTATGGTAAGGTTACTTTGGTGTATAACAAGATGTTTGGTGGCTCTTTGTGTTAAAATCCTGGACTTACTGTTTTTTTTTTCCCTGAGAAAGATGACAAGGCTTACTGTGGCGTAATGAACATCTCCTAACACTAGAGGTATAAGCTTGTGGAACATCCATGAGTTATTCCTCCAAGGGAGAGCTAATAGTCAAATAAATTGGGCACCAAGACATATGGCTGCCAACTGCTGCACAGTATCTTCCAAGCCCAAGTTGAGGTGTAGTGATGCTGAGTGGAGCGAGATCGTTGCTTGCTCATGGAGACCAAATTGCTTTATTGGTTAGTGGCCTTTGTAACACTCCTCTCTGGTATTCCAGAGACCACTGTACACTTGCAAGTGCGGTCTCAATACAACTTCCCAATGCTATACATCAGGTCATACACAGGGCGGGCCTACCTACCCTCTCTTGCCAGAAGAATCCGCCGATTTTACAGTGCATATAATGCTTACCTTTTCTGTGGGGGGGCTTGGTCCCTGGCCAACACCTCTCTTTGGCAGACAAATTCCATTGCTGCTATCAGTTGCTCTCCTGTACATAGGGTCAACATAAAAATCCTAAAAAAAAAAAAAAAAAAAAACGAGGCTTGTGGAAGGTGGGGTTGAGTGGTAGTATCCTTTTCTGGGATAGCAAATGGAAAAACTCTGTGTTCCAATCCTATTGTAAATTTGTCAATTTTTGAGATCTTGAACACTAACAATGGGGAGGTCGCAGTTTATGTTCCCACAGGTAAAATATCCACAATCTAAATGCCTGTAAAAAACTACAATTATGGCTGTGCAGGTGAACTGGAAAATGCCAACAGAGTGGCTGCTGACGCATCGTGAACATGCTAAAGATAAAGGAACTAGGATTGCCCTGTAGTCACGCATACTGAGCATCTCTCGATCTAGCGATTGGGGGGTTAACTGTTTATAATGGGTCCCAAACGAAGTTTACCTTCAGAAACTGAGAAAACCCTTTCCCACCTTCCCCTATAGGAAAAAAGAAAAACATGTTATGGTAATGAAATCATTCCCTAACTGAAATTAGAGCCAATTGTTTATAGCAGTAATTTTTATAAAACAGGTATAACTACTGTTTTAATGACTGATGGCATAGGAATGTGAAAGGAATATTTCTCTATCTAGGGGCCAATCAATAGTAAAGTGTTCATAAGCTGTGTAATTTAAGCAAATATATTAACAGGAAAGCTTGACATCAGCAATGAATTATTCTGCCTAGGAGATGTTGTCTAGGTGAGTCAACCCCCCCCCTCCCAAATTACAAAGTCCTTTTGCCTAAAAGTGGGATATACGCAAGGAAAAAGGCAGTAAGCCCTGTTGTCGAAGACTGGTGTGAGAATGGAAAAATGTTATGAGACGTCCTTGCTAGCATACAACTGGCTCTGAAATCCAGAGAGTGTTACCAAAGGCCCTAAACCAATAGCAGCAAATATAGGCTCTTGAGTCAAGCAAGACTCCTCGTCATTAAGCTACATCTCAACAGCCTGGAGATACGTGTGCAACAGTGGCAGCCAAGTGGCTAATATAATATATATAATATATATTATATTATAATATATAAAGAGATCCCAAATTTAATTGGCTATTAGCTCTCTCCTTGGAGGAATAACTCACATTGGATGCCACAAGCTTATGTCCTCTAGTGGTTAGGAGATGTTATAAGCCACCATAAGAAATTGCCACCCTTTATAGAGAAACCACAGTTTGCGGATTAGCATACCATCCAAGCATCTGTGTCTATGCTCACAGCTTAGCTTGACATAATAATTCGTACTGCTTAAATGCCTGTACATTCAATTGCTTGTGCTTTGTTAGTATGACTAAAAATGTATCACTGGAAAAGCTGTCAACCCATGAAGGGAAACAACCTGAATAGACTAGAGTCCAAAATGAAAACTCCAAAGAAAGTAGACTGTTTTCTTCTCACCCAAAGCCCAGGGAACAAATTGTGGAAGAGGAGTTGTGGTAGAATGTAAGGGCTGTGGAGAGATAGGGGTGAATCATGAGACTACAGCAATATAGTCTAGACTCCTAATTGATCAACATGCCTGTGCATACAAGCTTCTCCAACTGGACTATGAGAACCTTGGGTTGTTCAAAATTTGGACATAGATACTTGCAAAATGCACCAATTACCCAACTGTACAGCAAACTGAACAGCATCAATGTTATCTGAAAACAACTGTGTTATTATATTGTAGAATCCCTTAAAAATAAACAAATAATAAAAAAAATTAAAAAATAAAAGGTTTGCTTACACAAACATGCTGATCAAATAAAATTCCAGTCTGTTTTTGCTGTGATCTCACAATTAACTCCCCTCCCTTGGCCCTTACAATCTGACATGCCCATCTCTCCTAAGAGAGTCCTTGGGCCTTGGCAGGGAAGGTAAGAAAGAATGAGAGCCAGGAAGCATTATGTTTTTCCTGAGGGGACACATCAATCTCTTGAGTCTGTTATCCAAGGTCTGTTTTCAACAGCCTGGTGGCTCATTTAAAAGTCTTCTTTTAAGCTGGGTGTGGTGGCCCACGCCTTTTATTCTAGCACTTGGGAGGCAGAAGCAGGCAGATCTTTGTGAGTTCAAGGCCAGCATGGTCTACAGAGTGAGTTCCCAGACAGCTGGGGCTATAGGCAGACCCTGACTCGAAAAGACCAAAATAAAAGTCTCCTTTTAATTCTAGTAATAAAACACAACTAGAAACAAATATTAACCATTGTAACAAGTTATACTATTGACACAAACACATATGATTCGATGATCAGGGCATTATAGCTCTTTGACAAAGGGATGTCAAGGGCTTTCTAATGTGGCCTATAAAGTCTCCTGACACTGGGGGGAAGTGGGGGAGAGGGGAGGCTCCAGTATGAGCTTTGTGTCCTACTTTCCCAAGAAGCGGGTCATAGATCTATTGGATTTTTTTTTTTTTTTCTGTGTGTACATGTACCAGGGTGCCACTATTGCACTACATCTTCTTTGGCATGTAAAAGTGCAGCTTGTGAGGTCTGTAGTAAAACTTCAGAAGCCATTTCTTTCTATCTCTTTGCATAGTGCTCTCTGGCACCCTAAAGTTCAGCTGTTGATTTGCCATGCAGGGTCTCAGCATATTTTTTCTCACACTCTTACCACACTGTATATTCATCAATAAGGTCTTACTGCCCATTTCTTGTGTGTACCCAAAGTTAAAGTCAAATGACCTTTGCTTTGGGGGCGTTTAGGGCCCCCCCACCCCTAGCCAACAGCTCCTGGAAGCCCCACAGCTGGCACTGAAGCCTTTATCTAGCAATGCTTTCTATATAACCACAAGGCAAAATTGCATCCTGGAGGGAGGGGGCATATTCCTTCCCCCTCTGTTTTTGTGATTGAATATTTTTTAAGATGTTTCTCAGCCATCTTTACTTCTCTTGAGAATTTCTTTTTCAGATCTGTAGGCCATTTTTAATTGTTCATTTGTTTTTTTGGCCTTTGTTTTTTGAGTAATTTACATACTCTATAGGTTAAGCCTCTGTCAGATGTGTCACTAGTAAAGATTTCCTCCGATCTGTGGGTTTTCTCTTCACTTCTTTGAACATTTCTTTTGATGTACACAAGCTTTTTAGTTTAATCAGGTCCCACTCACTGACTGTTGATATTATTTCCTGCACAACTACTGTCTGAGTTAGAAAGTCTTTTGTTATATCTATATCTTGGCTTATGTGTTTTGAGCCATTCCTGCATCTCTGCAATGAATCTGACTTGATCATGGTGGATGACCTTCCTGATGTGTGCCTGTACTTGGTTTGCTAGAATTTTGATGAGAATTTTTGTATCTATATTCATTAAGGATATGGGTCTATAGTTTCCTTCTGGATGTTTAAGACCACACAGTTAACCCAGATAAACCAAGGTTTTTGTTTTCTCAAGGTCAGTTGAGGATCTGGTCCTCACAGGTCACTCAGGTTTTTTTTTTTTTTGGGGGGGGGGAGAACCCCTGGCTCCTTTTGGCTTTTCATTTACTAGTTCAACCCACTCAAGAACAAAGTCAGGTCTTGTTAGACCAGGCTTCCCTTTCTGAAGCATGAGCAGACTTCCCTCTTTATAGACTGGACACTGGCTGAAATCCCATTAGTGGATCTCCAAGACCTCCCTGCACAGGAAGACTGGTGGCTCACATTTGCATGACATTTCAAGAGATGTCCCCATGCATAGTCCCCTGGGACTTAGTTGACCTCTGAGGGCAAGGAACACAGTTATTCCTTAAAACCATCAGCCAAATTGGGATGGGCATTATGTATGGTCGTTAAGCATCCAGATAGACTAAGTTACACTTACAGATACTTTTAACTACTGAATAATATTTTAGAAAAAGCCTGAACAAAAGCTCAAGCTGCCTTGGATAAGAAATATTAAGAGGCACTCCCATAAAATAAATACTGTGGTTAGACATAATGTCATGACAAACTAGATTTTTCCTCATTCCTTTGATCTTACATTATTCTAAAATATGCATACATACCCTCCAACCATATACCAAAAGTTCCTAAGTCTGAAAATAAATGGTAGCTTAGCTCTAGAACTTGTTAAGGTATTCACAATATAAGAGCAGAGTTGTTTTCAGATCATGAGGAATATAACATTAACGTTGCTCAGTTTGTCTTACAACCAGGTACCTGGTACTAGCATCCATAGATGAGGGATACCATTCGTTGTTTGTTTTTCTGGGACTGTATTACTTCACTTAATATAATATCTTCTAGTTCCTTCCATTTACCTGCAAATTTCATTATGTCATCTTTCTTTACCACTGCATAGAACTCCATTCTGTAGATTTATCACATTTTCTCTTTCCACTCATCTTTTGAGGAGCATTTGGGTTGGTTCCAGCTCTTTGCTGTTGTGAAGAGAGCTGCAATAAACATGGTTATAAACTTTTCTCCTAGGGATGCTTTTACCATACCCCCCCAAATTTTGGTATGTTGTTTTGATTTTCCTTGAATTCTAAGAATTTTTCTATTTCCTTTCTTATTTCTTCATTAATTCAGTTTTCATTTAATAGTATGTTGTTTGGTTTCTATGAGTTTGTATATGTTCTATAGTTTCTGTTGTTATTGATACTCCTTTGTTGTTGGATAAAATGAAGGATATAATTTCAGTTTTCCTATTTTGTTATGACTTGCTTTGTATCCTAATATGTGGTCAATTTTGGAGAAAGTCCCATAGGCTTCTGAGAAAAATGGGTTGTTTTTAGTCCTTCATTATGTATTCTGTGGCTATCTGTTTGATCCATTTGATTTAGGATGGCCCTTAAATACAGAGTTTCTTTATGTTTGTAAGGAAGTTTTGTTTATTGGTGAGAATGGAAAGGTCACCCACTATCAGTATTTTGGAGTTAATCTGTGGGTTTTATTCTAATAGATTTTATTCTAATAACTTCTCTTATGCGAGTAGGTACCCCCATGTTTGTTTCATAAACATTTAAAATTGCAATAACTTTTGGTGAATTTTTTGGGGGGTCTTTTCAAGACAGGGTCTCGTTGTAGCCCCAGCTGTCCTGGAACTCACCTTGTAGACCAGGCTGGCCTTGAACTCACAAAGATCCACCTGTCTCTACCTCCCAAGTGCTAGGATTAAAGGCATACACCACCACGCCTGGATCTTGTTTTCTAATCCAATATAATAGTCTTTGTTTGTATTGCAGAATTGAAACCAATAACATTGACTGATTACTGTGTGTATCAATTCCTTGTATTTTGTTGTGGTATTATTGTTTTCTTAGGCCTGTTTTTGGTTAATTTTTTTGGTTTTCTTTTTAAAATTTTCATTGAATTTTTGCATTTTTCTTTCTTTTTAATTTTTGTTGAATTTTTATGTGTTTATATATAATTTTTCAATCAGTCTTAATTGTCTTTATCCCCATTTCTCCCTAGGCATCTTCCTGCAGCCCTCCCCCAGTTCACATATTCTGTCAGTTTTGCTAGAGTCCATTGTGACAAACTACTCTCTCAGCCCACTCCACAGTGACAGTTTGTCCCTGAGCTCTAGTCAGCCTATCCTGATTCTCTTTCCTAAAGAAGCCCAGATCATCCTCATCCAACCACCATTAGCTGCCAATATTTCTTCAGCCAAGGTTGGTTAACATTCCTTAAATTTTTATTCCTTGTGCTTTCTCAGAGGTGTTTATACTGTTCAGGCTGAAGTATTTTTTTTCCTAGCTTCTTCTGGAGAGCTGGCCTAATGGCCTTATATTCCTTAAATCTGGTTTTAGCCCAGAAAGTTATTTTCCTGGTGATTACAGCTGAGAGTACTGTCATATATAATGATCTCAGCTGGCGTCTGTTCTTCTATGACTTGTAGACCTAAGTCCAAGCCTTTCTGGTTTTCACAATCCATATTGAAAATTAAGCTGTTATTCTGATAGTCTTGCCTTTGTATGAGACTTGATATTTCTATATAAGTCTTGATCTTTCTTTTGGTTGTTGTTGTTTTGAACATTTTGTACTTTGACTACTAAATGGCACGGGAGTTTCTTTTCTGGACCTGTCTGTTTGGTGCTTCATATGCCTCATACTTTTATGGTAACTAGTTCCTTAGATTTGAGAAGTTTTCACTATGATTTTTTTTTGAAGATATGATTTGGCTTTGACTAGTGCTCCTCTTCCTCCTCCTCCTCCTCCTCCTCCTCCTCCTCCTCCTCCTCCTCCTTCTTCTTCTTCCCCTCCTTCTCCTTCTCCTCCTCCTTCTCTTTCTCCTTATTCAGTTCCCTTGATTAATAAATAAATTTTGTCTTTTTATTGAGTTCCAGATTTCCTGAACGTTCTGCTTCTGGGTTATTTTAGATTTAACATTTTCTTTGACTAAATGATCCACTTTTGCAAAATTGTCACCCATATCTCATATTCTTTCTTTCACTTGATCCAATCTATCCTTGAGGCTTTCCTGTCAGGTCTTTATTTGATTTTCAGTTAGAGTTCTTTTTTGTCAGTTTTGGTTTTCTTCAGAGATTCTGTTCATTACATTTTAATTTCATAATTAGGATTATTTGCTTAATTCATTCAGTTATTTACATTTGCCTTAATTCATATGGTCTTAATTCAAATATGGTCTTAATTCAGAACCATATTCAAATCCTCTTTGAGTTCCTTGAAATGATTTTCTTTTTTTTTTTAATTTTTTTAAATTTATTTTTGTATGTGTATGAATGTACTGTCTGCATGCAGGTCTGTGCACCCGTGTCGTGCAATGCCGCGGAGGTCAGAAGAGGGTCTCAGATTCCCCTGGAACTGGAGTTCTCCTGGAATTGGAGTTTCAGACGGTTCTCAGCCGCCATGTGGGTGCTGGGGATCGAACCCGGGTCCTCTGCAAGAGCGGTCGGCGCTCTTAACCGCTAATGATTTTCTTTTTCATCTTTATATTATCTATACCATTGCAATGGGGTTGTTGTTTTCTGGAGATGACATATTGTCTTGGTCCTTCAGGTTTGTTCAATGGTATTGAGACATCTTGAGTTCTGTGGGTGATGGCATTTCTCAGTGTGGATACATGGTTTACTCTTTGTTAAGTTGGTGTTTGGATCTTTGCTGATATCTCTCATTGATTTTAGACCACTTGAGTGGTATTTTGTGCTCACTTTGCTGTTCTGGGTTAGAGTTCATGGGGTCCTAAACCAGTGTGGAGGTGGAGCGGCTACCTAGATAAGTGGGTAGATGGGCTGGGCCTGGGGTACCAGTCCCTTCCTAGGTCTGTGGGATGGCTGAGAGGAAGGTGGTAGGGGACAGTTTGTGAACTGCACCAGGCTCTCAGCAGTTGTACATGATACTCAGCCTCTGATAAGCCTGGAAGTGCAGCGAGGCAGTGCTGAGGGGGAGGTGGGGAGGGTCTGGGAAACACGAGGGATCCTCAGTTGCAGCCCCACCTTGACCTTCCAGTATGTGACATCATTGGAGGAGAAGGTAATGATATAGCAGAAAATGAGGTATCCTCCAAGGTTTTTTCTTCTCATTAGTAAAAGAAACGAGAATGGATTGAAATGGACTCTTTAGGGCAATTTTTATTAGCATTTAAAAAAAAAAAACTCTCAGCAGCTGCCTTGAGGAGACTGGAGGAAAGGAAAAGAAATGCCTGTGTCATTGAAGCTGACAGGGAATCAGGCAAAGGCCCTACTAGTTACAAGGTGAGGAGCTTTAAAGAAAAGGAAACCTAAACTGTTGCAATTACCACAGAGTGTTAGGGAATACGTGGCTAGAAAAGAGAGAAAAGACGAAAAGTACAGGTTATGCTTTTCTGGATTTGAGAGTAATGAACTCAGGATTTGTGTGTTAAGAAAATTTGATATATTTAGGACTGGCTAGAATCAAAATGTAAGTTCTTTAGAGAGAGAGAGAGAGAGAGAGAGAGAGAGAGAGAGAGAGAGAGAGAGAAATGTATCCATGATTTAACTTTTAGTTTAAAACAATAATGGGCCTGTTTTTCTCGGCTGTAGGTAAACACAGAAGCCAAAATATTGTATTTGGCCCGAATTTTTCTTATCAAAAAGAAAATCATTGGTGAAAATAATTTCTTAAGTAGCATCTCATATAGGCTTAAGACCAATGTTTAAGAAGTAAAAATCTTAATTACACAACTTATAAACACTTTACACTTGTGCCCCTTTACCAAAGCCCAGGGAACAAACTGCGGAAGAGGAGGCGTGGTAGATTATAAGGGCTGCAGAGAGATAAGGGTGAATCATGAGACTACAGGAATATAGTCTGGACCCCTAACTGATCAACATGCCTGTGCATACAAGCTTCTACAACTGGACTATGGGAACCTTGGGTTGTTCAAAATTTGGACATAGATACTTGCAAAATGCACCAATTACCTAATTGTATGACATACTGAGTAACATCAATGTTATCTGCAAACAACTGTGTCATTATATTGTAGAATCCCTTAAAAA